>JACEIK010005755.1:0-31667 GCA_018107945.1 Datura stramonium
AGCTGGTACGACTCGTATCACAAACCTACGAGTCATACAATCCATCTGCGTCTTGGCCCTGAAAACTTTAACATCTTCTAATGTTTTCTACAAGTGTTGTGGTATGCCTCGTACCTTCCTCCTACGACTCGTACTTGCTTGTTGCATCTGGAGTTCTTCCAAGTCTTTAAGAATAACTGAAGCTCCCCACAGCTCATGGTATGGGTCGTGAGTGGTTGTTACGATCCATGGGTTCCACCTGTACCAAGAGACTTCCTTGTGCAAATTTCTCTGAGGATTTTCACGTCTCCAATTACGGCTCATACCCTCTTCGTACAGCTCATACTGAGAGTCGTACTTTGCCTTCCTTTTATTCCGGCCTTCTAATTTGCACCACAATTCTCAGTACGACTCATAAAATCAAGGTACGATTATTACTGAGATTTGTACTTGGATGATTTTCTGCACTTTTATGGATCTTTTCCACATTTTTGCTCCAACACCTATTTTTCCTGAGAACAAAGTAAAAGTATCTCATATCCATATAAACATACCTAAGTCCATGCTATTTTCTCAGTTTTAAGCGTCAAAAGTGTTGTAAACTCACAGTACATGAACACCCTCAACTTAATACTTTTGCGAGTCCTTAGGCAAAGAAAACAAAAAAAACTAAAAACTATGCTTAACTAGAAAATAAACCTAGGATACTACAGCCAGTCAATCAATCAAAATTTGCACCATAAACTCAAACAACTTTTGACCCTTTTTCCCATAAACCAAATTAGCTTATGCACATCAAGCAACCACAAACCATGATAAACAGGGATCAAGATATGTCACCTACCTATTAACAGATAGTCAAGTCATCACCAATGCTTTTCATACAGATAATTGGTAGAAACAAACACAAACCATGTACCCTCACAACAAATGAAGTTCTCCACTCACAGATATAGAAAAATATGAAACATGGGACTAAACAAGTAAGATCTCACCCTCACAAAGAAGGTCCAAATATTGCATGTCGGATACCATACGCTTTCCCTTATTTTCTCTACTTCGGCTTGTCAGATGGTCAGGCTAGGATCACTATAGGACTTGATTTGGCTTGTAATGTAGGCTTTCGGGCTGGGTATGGTAGATATAAAATCTTTTTAGTGACTAAATCCCTCCTTTGCACTACATACATATGGCTCCATCTTTTACTTTTTCACCCTTTTTGGATTTTCAACTTTTTCCTCCCTTTTCAAATTTTTTGTGCACTTGTATGGGTGTGATATGTTTCTTCAAATTTTCATTCATCATTCTCTTTTTGCATCTTCTTTTTCAATTCTTCTTTCTTTCTTTTTTCTTCTTTTTGATTGGTCACACCACACCTCATTTTAAAACCTTTTTCTTCTCTCTTCCTTTTTCACCTCCCTAAGATTTATGCACCCCTACTCTAGCCATCCTTAACTTAGGCATTTTGCCTATGTTGAAGTTCACAATGTCCAAGGAGGTACCAGGGCCAAAACAGGTTCATTATAAAAATGAGTATAGTTTATTGGTTAATCAAAGAAAAATGGTTCATTTAAGGCTCAAAATTAGGATCAAGGGAATCATATTATTTTGGTAGGTTCATTTAAGCTAAAAATGGGCTAAACAAAAACGGTCTATGATCCTTTCCAAACCAACCATCCTAGAACCTATGTAAAGACTAACTGGGCAAGTTCTAAATCCTCTACGCTGTAATGAACTAGGTATTAGACCTCACTCACTCATGGTACATGTTTTGCATTCATTCTACCTATCCAGTTTATACATGGCTAACAAGAACTACTCACGCTAATACACTAGATGACATAAAAGATCCATAGAAATCATGCTTTGCAATCAACAAGTACATAGCTAGCCATCAAATTTTTTTAAACAAGGCCAATTTTCACAACTTCAAAACTAGTGCAATTCATTGGCTTAGTACTCCTAAGCTACTTTCTAATTAAATAAAAATTACAAAAATAAAATCCTAAACATGCCCGTTCTACTAGGTAGCATACCTGAGGGAAAAAACACGGTAAGAAAAACCCTCGGACGAATCCAACAAATCTCAAAAATACAAGTACACCCCTTCCCCTTTAAAAGCATTCTTCATCCCCGAAGCATAGAATATAAAGAAAAAGGATGGGAACATACCTGCAGCGCACTAAGCACTCCTGTTATCCTGCGGAGGTGCTACCTCCACTACAATCGTGACGCTGGTGGTGGTCGAAGCACTCACTAGAGTATCAGTAGGGGGAATGATTGCCCCCTCAATAGTAGCGGTCACCTCTACGACCTCCGAAATCATTGGGGCTGAATGTGGCTCGCCCCAAGGATCCTTGCCACCCGCAAGCTTTGCATGGGCAGTGGTGGAGCTACCCGCTCCTTTTGCTCTCTCAAGCAGCTCCAACCTATGCTCGTCGTGAGTCTGTCGACTCTCTAATCTCACCCGCTTGTGCTCTTTCTTTTCTCTCTTTCTCATATTCTTTAGGGTCTCATATCCAACATCCTCAAAGACCCTCTTTTTCCCTTTTTCCCTCTCAGCTCCTATAGGCTCCCAATAAGCCACCAAATCAAGCTCCTCGTCAATGCCAGTATTGAGGTCAAAAAGAGTGGGGGCTGCTATAATTGTCGACAACCATGATGAAAACTCAGCCACTTGGCTCTGAAGAGCCCCAACTCCTCATGGAGGCTACTCGTGTCAGTGTGCTTGGCCATACGCGTATTGAATCTTCTCTCAAAGCCATCTAGCCTGGCATATAGGACCTATGCAGCTGTCTCAATCTCAGCCTTTACCCAAGGCTTGATGTTCTCGGATATATCCACATTGAGGCCTCATGCCATGACACTCTCCAGCTTGGGTTGATCTATCAATTTTTGCCCCTCTTTCACTTTCTGCTCCATCGTTGCCAGATAATCAGCGTAGAACTCCCAGACGATCTCTAAAGGGTATTGATCCGGGGCTTTATCCATCCAGTCGAACCCATAGAAGCTGAATATCCGCTTTATCTCCTCCACCTTGTTTAGTGTATTGGTGAGGATCTGTGGCGCTTCTAGAATGCTCCGCCTAGGTTTGTTCTTGGCGGTGAGAGAAATACCTTGTTCATAAATCTCTTGGGCTCCAGGTACTCACCACCGAATGGTAGGGTTCTCCTTAGGCGGAGTCTGCTCCTGCTCGGAATTGGGTGCCTCCTCCTCAAATTCAGACTCACTGTCTTCTTCATCGGATTAGGCCTCCTCGGACCCCTCTTCTTTGTTAGAGCCTCTTCTGTACTCTTGGGCTTTTTCCTCAGCTCCCTTCTCAGACTAGGGAGCACCAGTAGATGTGGAAGTGGGCGCCACGACCTGGGCTTTAGCTTTCACCCTAGTAGTTCGGGTCCTGTCAGTATCAGATACATCAAACCGGTATTCCTCTAACGAACCACTAGGGGTGTTTCCCACTTGTTCAGATTTGGAGGTTTGATCTATCAATGCCCTCCGAGTAGTTACCTTGGATGCTTTTCTTTTCTATGTCATTGTACCTGTAGAGAAAAAGGGTTAGAATTCCAAATTAGGGAAAAAGAAAGAAAGAAAAAAAATCCTCTGTAATTTATCACGGGTCTACAGTATGAGTTGTACCTTGGAGGTATGATTCGTACTAAGACTCATAATTTCTTAGATCAATGTTATTCCTTTGAGGTACGACTTATACCATGAAGGTACGACTCATACCACAAAGGTAAGATCTGTACCAAGAGTTGTATGAGGATTCCCCTTGAAAACAAATGTTCTGTATTTTTCCACGACTCATGGTACGACACGTAAGTCGATCCCATGAGTCGTAAGAAGGATCGTATTGTCACTTTTGGACTTAACCCTTTTTAGACTCTTGGTACAATTGCTAGGTACGACTTGTAGCAGTATACTACGAGCTGTACTAGGTTTTGTAACTCATGGTTTTTACCAGTTTAGCTTCGGACAGTCCCAACAAGCTATCCTACAAGTTGTAGTGTGAAACCACGAGTCGTAGGAAAGCTTGTGAAGCCATTCCCTGCCTAATTTTCAATTCAGTTTGCAGGCGAATTTGATTTTTTGTTGGGTACTCAGAATTCCCCAAGTTCAGGCATGCATTCATCATGTTTTAATAGTTACCCATTCCTCCCATTTTTACTCACAATCCATAACTCAATTTTTAACAGTTCATGTGCAATTTATAGCATGTTAAATCCCTACCCAGTCACACATTTACTTGTTCACATCACTAGTCATTGTCCTATTTAATTTTTCAAGCATTTATAGGACTCTCAGGGTATAAGCAAGTTTTCCCAGGCACAATCGGCCTTTTTTTACCAAATTCAAAGCATAACACTTGAATAATGTGCAACACTGCTTACTTCGAATATAAATCAGGAACTAGGATCAGAGTTTGAATTTCATGGTGTTATCTGAGCAAAAATCTTGATCAATTAATAATAATTCTGAGTTACGGGTGGGAGGGAGTCCTGAGTTCTTTTATGAATTTGATTTTGAGTGCGTGGGAGAAGGGTCCAGTCTGTTTGAAGTTTAAATAGGTTTTAGGGAAAATTTGAAAAATCTGGGATGAGTTGGGTAATTTTAATCTTTTTGATCTGTGACGATTCGTACCATGAGTCGTAGGAAAGGCCTATGACTCGTCCCTAGGACTCGTAACAAAGAGGTTGAGAAAACTTACATGCAGACCTACGAGTACATCCTACGACTCGTACTATGAGGGTACGACCCGTACTATGACTCGTAGGTCCTTCTTACTTTTATATCCATGCCTTGCATAGTTCATAACTGCAGTGGGTGCTACAACCCGTATAATGAAGTTAAGAGTCGTAGGACCAATCGTACCCTGAACTCATGCACTGAGATACATCTCTACTTCTCACCATGACTCGTACTGCGGTCCGTACAATCCTCTTATGAAAACTCATTGAACATGGATAAAGAAAAACCGTTTCAACATCAAAAACAATAAAAACTATAGAAAACATATAATAACATATTCAAAATTGCAACCTCGTACTGAGAATCGTAGCACCAGTCTGTTCAGAATTTCTTCTGCCACCTATTTTTGTTTCCCCTGCATACTGAACATACATTAGTCAATATACTTGGGTTGCCTCTCAAGAAGCACTTGATTTAACATCTCGGCACGACGCATGTGGTTTGGTTACTCAGAATTCACCAAACCACCACATGAGTTGCCTCCTAAGAAACGCTTGATTTAACGTCGCAGCACGATGCAAGTCTCTTGACTTACTCAGACTTCGTCAAGGAACTCGGACTCATCCTCGATTGCTGAGACCACTCTGTACTCCTTTGGTTGCTTCATTGACTAGCAGATATTCAAGGTGATCTTCTTTATTGAGTCTGAATTTTAACTGGCCAGCATCTACATCTACTAAAACCCTCCCAGTGGCAAGGAATGGTCACCCCCAAATGATGGGGACCTAAAAATCAACCTCGCAATCAAGGATCATGACGTCTGCTGTGGATATGAATCTATCCACTTTAACAAGCAAATCAAATAGTATACCTACAGGCTTTTTCACAATTCGGTTGGCCATCAGCAGCCGCATAGTAGCCGGTGTGGCGGCTCCCAAGACCAACTACTTAAACATAGCTAACGATATCATATTGATGCTTTCTCCCAAGTAGTAGAGTGCCCTCACGAATTCAACATCACAAATTGTACATGGATTGGTGAAGGCACCTGGATCCTCCTTCTTCTGGGCCAGGGCCGTGAGGCTATAGCGCTACAATGATGCACATTTTCCATAGGCTCATAGCTCACGAACCTTTTCTTTGTAACAAGGTCCTTCATAAACTTGGAATATTTTGGCATTTGTTCCAACACCTTGACCAATGGTATTCTTATAGATAATTGTTTTAGCATTGATAGAAGTTTCTGAAACTTACCATTCTTCGCCTTCTTATTCATTCTTTGAGGGAAAGGTGGAGGTTGTTGTGGAATAGCCTTGTAAATCTTTGTGGCTCCTTGCTTATCTCTTTGTTTATCCTCAGGCCCGTTCTTAACAACTAGAGCCTCAATTAACTCAGCACCCTCATTATGCTCATTCTCAGCAACCTCTTCCTCATCATCGATTATGCTTTCTTTCTTTCTTTGAAGCTCAACTACAACCGGCAGAGGGGGATAAATCATGGTCTTTCCACTCCTAGTCATCGCATCCATACAGTGACCATCATTTTTTGGATTTTGGACTGTGTTGCTAGGTAGTGTACCATTTTGCCTAGGGTTCATGGATGCTGACAGTTGCCCTAACTGTTGTTCAATCTACTTAATAGTGGTACCATGTAACTCAACTCTCTGAACCATGCTCGATAGATCTCCACGGATGTCTTTCGGTTGATCATCTATGGATCTAACCTTCTTTAGTATCTCAACCATCATGCTCTCTGACTTTGACTATCCAACCTCTCCCTCATGTGCATTCGGAGGCACGTACAATCCTGCTTGGTCGTTGTGGTAACCATCATTCCTTCTCTATTCTCCCTCATGCTCATGGCCTCGGCTTTTGTCTCTGTACCCATTTAGGTTGTAATTGTCTCTATATTAGTTCCGAACTTGGTTTCTAGAACATTGGTGCCAAGTGTCTTATCTCCCTTGGGCGTTGGCTCAGAAACCCGCCACTTGGTTGTCCAAGAAGTTTGCCTCCTCCTCGAAATCTGAGTGCTCAGGACAGGATCCTGTCCCTATTTCCCGATCAGGAGTACAATCCTGATGATGATGACTGTGCGTAGCGGCCTAGGAAGTCCCTTTTCTCAATTTACCTGACATATATATGTGTGCACTGAGGACGGTGTCCCGTTTATGTGTGTCCTAGAGGAAATATTTCCTATTTCCTCTTTCTTTGCTATATTCCTAGTAGGCCATAGAATTAGTTGTCATTCCCTATGGTAGTAGTATGATTGATTAGGTATGGTTTGTAATAGATAGTAGTGGTGATGAATGATAACCTGGATAATGCCTTGTGATATTTGGATGATTTGTTTGTCTCTGGTAGTTAAGTTTGTTTCGTTTATTTTTAAAGTCAAAATTATTTTTAAAAAAATTATTTTTTGCTTCATCATAGAGTAATGACCCTTCCCTATGATAGATGGATGATGACCATCTTAAGGAAAATTAGTCACGTTTTTTTTATTTTTTAGGATTGAGTTGGGCATAATCACTTGTGCGCTCCTTGACATTCCACTTAGTAGTTAAGCTTTTGTCAATGAAGTGGTCGTCTTAAATTGCATAAGTGAGAATTCCATGAGAGACACACATAGTTCTTTTACTTGACTGAAGATACTTTTAGGGCTTAATAAATGAAAGAGTTCAGTCAATGTGATTGTATGGATGTGTAGCTATAGGAAACAACTAGAGTCTTAATGCCATGTGAGTTTTTATTTTCGATACTTTTTCGGTGGGTAGTCCATTAGAACCGAGTAGAGGGTCTAGATTCTTTTAGTCATAGTCATGACTTTTCCCGATGATTGATGGATGAAGACCATCTTAAGAGAAAATTAGTCATTGTTAGGAGAGCAAGAAGTTGAAACCTTATGAATGCTAGGTGTTTCACTTAGGGTATCATTGAAACTTTGTATAATTCACTGAAAAATGCATGAAAAGGTAGAAACACTTATACATTTAGAACTTGACTCCTATGCTTGAGAAATTGAGCTTAATAATGTGAGACATTCAACATGGATATATTTGTTTATGTTATCTTGATTTCCATTATTGAACCATTTGTGCCATTGTGTGAGTGAAATATTTTAGTATACTCCATGCTTGTAATTTGATGTCTAGAATTTGCCTAGTGTGTGTGCAAAGCGAAGTGAGAAAGTTGAATCTAGAAACTGATATAGGGCATTTTTTTGGCAGTTTATTTATATCCAATTTTATCTACCTTGATGTGATTATCCAGTTAACCATTTTGAGCCTTAGTATATTATTTTTGATAGTCATATTACAAACTTAATCCCTTTTGTTCTATCCATATGACTCCTAGAGAACTTTAATTGAAAACTTGGCATTAAAAGAGCAGAAGTGAAGAAAAAGGGGAAAAGCTAAAGTGTGGAAATTAAAAAGAAAGAAAAGGGTGAAAAATGCAAAACAAGGAGGGTGATGTTAGTTGAGGAAAATATTTGAAAAAGAAAAGAATGAATTAAGAAAGAAAAGAAAAAAAATTGTGAATGAGCTTGATGTTGAAAATTTCATAATAGTCACCTATGTTGCAAATTAAAAACAAAAAGGAGGTATAAAGAGAAAGTATGAGATTGAAGAATGTGATAAAATAGTCAAAGAGTTGTGAAGCATTAAAGTGCTTAGGGAGATTAGTCACTATCTTGGTGAAATAGTTCCTACCCATCCTTTAGCCTACATTACAATCATCATAAGTCCTACTTGATCTTATATTCTATGTTATATATTCATGGAACATTTACATTAAGGAAAAACCTATGGTTCGTCTTTTGCATGCATGTTGAGTTCTTTGGGAGAGTGAGTAATTTTGTTCTATCTATGCCCAGGTAAAAATTATTATATATCATGTGAGTGAAAAGGCATCTCTCCAAATAATGAGGGTCACGTAATGGTGAAATTTTGTTGTATCTTTGATTTCTAAATTACTTATGATTCATATTGACCCAAATATATCTTGTTGACTTAGTTCTAGAAGCTAAGTGATTTCGATTTGTGACTTTTGAATGTTGATCTTATATTCATAATAAGTGGATTATTGGAGCTTGATTGAATTGTCTGATGACCCTGAGTGTAAGCAGACTTGTTCTTACAGTGAATTTTGTGGTTGAACTTGAGTGAGGAAGTAGTAGATTGTTCAAGGACGAATAACAATTTAAGTATGAGGTGGTGATGTTGGGCGTATTTACGCACTTATTTTCCTTTTTTTTGCCCATACATAGCTATACTTTAAGAACAAATTATGTGTATTTTATTGGTTTTATATGACATTTGTTGAAAAAGGAGCTAACACAAATAATTAGATGCTTGCAGGGATAAACTTAGCGGATGTGAAACATATTTAGAGCATAAAAAGCAAATATTGCAAAACCGGATTGAGAAAGACAAGATCGAAGGAAGTTGGTAGTGCTTGGTCAAGGGCAACACAGTAGCTTGCATGACACGCAAAGCAAGCAGTGCACCAGGCGCCCCCCCCAGCCCCTAACACGATAGAGTCCGCGACGCACAGGGTAGTCCTAAGCTGCCAAACTTTTGCAAAATCCAATCTCAGTTCAAGTAGGAATAGAAGCTGCAAATTCCAATTCTAGTCCAAGTAGGAACATATGAAGATTCATTTTACCACTATATATACCTCCTCTTAAGATAATTTTACACATCCAAACTTCTAGAGTCATAAAAAAAATTTACGCATTGAATTGTTGTAAGTATGAAAAATATTATTCCATACTAGTGTTGGAGGAAAATAAAGTTCTTGTGATTCTTATTAGCTTTTGATATTTGTCAAACAATTTCATATTACTGTAAGTCAAGAACATCAAAATTTCTTATAATTCCAACATGTACAAACCCAACTTTTTAAATATTCCCGGCAACATTCATATCTATAATTATCTATGAAAAAACAATATTCTAGATATAGAAAGAAATCTTGATAAAAACATTTTGATTAAAATATTATCCATTTTTCTCTTAGATAAAAAGGAGATATTAAGGCTCGGGTTAAGATCGATACCAACAATAATCCAAATACTAAAGTTTGTATTAATAATTATCAAATATGTCACGCCGCACCTTAGGAGGCATGATTGGAACCTGGTGCCTTACTAAGATCTGAACTGATTAAGCTGACTGAGCCTAAGCACCTCTGGTGTAGGCCTAACACCAACTCTTAAATCAAGAAAGAAACGAGCTATATCTCGGCTCTAAATGCAGCCCCCGGCCAACAAGGCCTTATAGCCACCTATAAGGGAAAACAACTAACCAGAAACAGGCAATAACAGGGAATCCTATGTGGGCAGACAAGACCACCATGATGTCTAGTCATGATTGTAAAGTAAAACCAGTGCTAAGCTAAACTATGGCCAACAAGGCCACTAATCTGTCAGCTAAACAAGGCCCCACACGGTCAACATGTAAACTAAAACACATATAGGCCCCACACGGCCAATAATAGCTAACCATAGGGAAATAGAAACAATCTACAAGCCTTTAGGAGTAATATGATGGTCGGGACAGGGCCCCGACCTACCCATGAACTGTATAATCAAAAGAAGTAAACATTTTATATACAAGCTCAGGAAGAAAGGAGCGAACTGCTCTGGTGATGTTGGCTGAAAGATATGAGGGACCTGCTCCTCGTCTACCTGTACCTGCAGGCAAGTAATGCGGCGCCCCAAAAAGGGCGACAATATAATATGTGTTGAATATGTAAGACGATAACTGTAACTGACTGAAATAACAAGATAGAACTGAGAATAACTGAAATGAAGGGGGTAGAGATCATACCTGAGTAATAGATCTTCTTACTTTCTAATTTTATTAATAACTAAATAAAAAAAACCTTACCTGGCCCCCATAAGACAGAAGGTACAACCAGCACAGAATAACCCACCCAGGACCCCCATAAGCCCTAGTGAGTACACTTCAGTCTATATACCACTATCAAGGTATCATTGAATCAACTAAGAACTGCTGCTGCCCTACCAGCTGCCGGGGTCTGCAACTGAGCCCGCTTGGCCCCTAACTGTAGTTGTGTCTGAGTTTGGTGGAATGGTATGAAGAAAAACATTGTAGAATTTGTGGCTAGGTGTTCGAATTGCCAACAAGTAAATATTGAACATTAGAGACCTGAAGGTATGCAATAGGATATTAGTATTCCTACTTGGAAGTGGGAAGAGATCAACATAGACTTTATTATAGAGTTGTCTCGTACATGTCGTCTGCATAATTCTATATAGGTAATTGTAGACCAGATGACCAAATTAATACATTTCCCACCAGTTAAGACTATAGATTCGACTGAGGACTATGCTATACTTTACATTCGGGAGTTAATTCAGTTGTATGGGACCCCATTGTCTATCAACTCATATAAGGGTACTCAGTTCACCTTTTAGTTTTGCAGATCATTTCTAAAGGGTCTTGGTATTCAAGTGAAGCTTAGCACAACTTTTCACCCACAAACATATCATCAGGTAGAGCAGACCATTCAGATCTGGAGGACATGTTGAGAGCTTGCGTGAATGACTTTAATGGTAGTTGGGATGATCACTTGACCCAGATTTAGTTTTCCTATAATAACAATTATCACTCAAGCATTCAGATGGTTGCATTGGAAGCTCTTTATAGGAGGAGATGTAGATCACCTATTGGATTATTTGAGGTAGGTGATGCTATGGTGATGGACCCAATTCAGTTCATGAGTCTATGGATAAAGCTCAACTTATCCGAGAGAGGTTGAAAATAGTTCAAAGTCATCATAAATCAAATGTGGATGTTAGAAGGATAGAATTTGAGTTTGAGGTTGATGATTGGGTGTATTTGAAGATGGCACTCATGAAGGGAGTTATGAGGTTTGGCAAGAAAGGGAAGCTTAGTCCCCAATATGTTGGTCCTTATAGGATTTTGAGGAGAGTTGGCAAAGTGGCTTATCATTTGGAGTTGCCAGCAGAGTTAGCTTCGGTACATCCAATTTTCCATATGTCCATGTTGAAAAAGTACATAGGGGGTCCACCTCTAGTTGTTTCGGTAGAGAGTATTTGTGTCAAGGATAGCCTCACATATGAGGAGGTCCTAGTTGAGATCCTTAATTGTCAGGTTCAGAAGTTGAGGAACAAGGAGGTAGCTTCTGTGATGGTTTTATGGAGAAATCAGCTTGTCGAGCGAGCTATATGGGAAGCCGAAGCAGACATGATGGCTAGATACCCACATCTTTTTCCTTCCATCTCAGTTCTAGCATGAGGTACTAGTTTTCCTCCTTAGTACTCTATTTAGTTTCATGTCAAGTTCATGTCTCTTAGTTCCTTTCATGTTTTAGTATGCATGTATGTTTCATAAATTCAGTTCAGTCATGTATGTCAATCCGGTGTCAGTCACTCTATCGGATTTCAGTTTATAGCTTTCATTTTGGGATTGAGTTGCTTTCCTATATTTCTATTCTACTTAATCTACAATTGAGGATGAATGATCCCAAGGGGGAGATAATGTAATACCCCGAAAATCCCCTAAGATCATATCCGAGACTTGCAGCCGAAACCAGGAGAGAAATAGCACCAGAGCCATTGGACGACCATCAGGACGACTCGTCCTATGAACAAAGAAGTCATTGGTTGTACCCTGTAGTATCGAACTTATGAAAAATGTCAAAAACTGCCCAAAACTGACGAGTGGATTGTTTGACCTGTTGTTTCATTGTACCGGCTGTTGTTTCTAATCGTTGGAGTAGGTTCAGGGATTGATTCTGAGGCAGAGTATGAACTAACGAGTGGAACCAACTAGCCGTATATGAACCAACAACCCGTAGGTTTGGTCGTTGGTTCTTCCAGATTCTATTTTAATTTCGACAGTGTGGGGGTATTTTTGTAAAACCTTATGCTTATATCTCCTACGTGACGTTGTTTTAGGCTTTCTAAAGGTCATATTAAAGGTTTTAACTTAGCATAAATCCTCATTCCCTTCAAACATCCGTAAGTTGAAGATTCTCTCTCAAGTAAAGCTAGGGTTCATCATCCTTTCATCTCAATTTCTCTTGGGTCTTCAAGACAAGTTAGGGAATCATTTAACCCCAGATATGTATGATTGTGAATGGGGGATTCCTTCCACCCTCATGGTTTTTTTCAATTTCAATTTCATGATCTCTAATCTTCGAGTGTCAAATTGGTAATTTCTATGGTTAGACCCAAATAGAATGAAACTCCATGATTTTCTTATGATTTCAAGTCTCTTATGATCTAATTCATGATTTATGATTATGATTATATGTTTTCTGCTAAGATCTCTCATGAATCTACCTTGTCAAGTTTGCAATGAATTTACACAATTATGTATAATCTTATGAATTTCAAGCTTATGAATCTATGATTCCAAGTTATGACTATTTATTCAAGTATACATAAATTCCATGAATCTCAAGCTTATGTATCTTGGCTGACTCAACCGCATTGTTTTAATGGCTAGTTCACGTATGAAAAGTTTGATTATGATTTTCATATTTTCTAACTAGCCCATGCACAACTAAGTATGTGCACAATTTTGATTATGACCAATATGCATGTTTTGGGAATAATGTCTAGCACTGAGTAGGCTGGGGTTCAGCGTACCCATGTCTCAGAACTATGTGCCACCGTAGAATAAGGGGTCCTCACTAGTTGAAAGTGTCTCCCTTGCACCTAGCCTAAGGATTCCTTCCCAGTTTAGAGTGTCTCCCATACACTACAGGGCTTATGGTTACGAGTGATATCACACCTTTATAGTCCTTTGCCTTGGCAAGGCTTAGGACGACTCTACCCACTTGAGCGAGATATTTGGGGCATCATGTGCTCATTCATGATGATATCGGTTATGATGAAACCTCTAATCTTTTCTCATGTTTTAAGTTATTCATGGTTTACGATTTTTGATATCATGTTTTACAGTGCATTTGGCCCAAATGATCAGTTTATGAGCTTTTACTTATGATTTCTAGCATGGTAAACTATATGGTTTTACTTTCAAATCTTTGGGTCTTTATGCTTTAGCTTACGATGAATATCTCATGTCTTTGACTATTACACGATCATGATTTCAGCATGTTTCCCTATTCTCACAATTCAGTTTATCTTATAATCATGATGCTATATTAAGGAATTAATAGCATGTTTTTACTTAACCTGCATACTCAGTACATTTAAAGTATTGAACACATATTTTTATGCTATATCATCTCATGATATAGGTTCGGGCGAATAGTCTCAGGCTCGATGTTAGGTATGCTCCTGCTCCAGTCTAGTTTATCCCCAATTTGGGAGAGTCCTCATCTTTGGGGGACACTTATCAACTTTATGTTTAATGTCTATGTCTTTCAGTTTCAAACTTAGCAGAGCTACCTCGGGGTGTTTTCCCATTAGCTCATTGTATGATTAGAGGCTTTTAAGATAGCTATATTAGATGGTTCAGCGTTGTTGACTTGTTGTCTACGCTTATTCTTTATGATATTCAATTTTTCGCTTATGTTATGTTCATGATTTTTTACCGCTTGGTTATGCCCACGAATATTCTATATATGTGCCATAGGTTAGCTTGGAGCCATTCATGATTCTAGGTCTAGTGTCTCAACCAATGTCACGACCTAGGTCTGGATCAAGACACGGGAAAAAGAACCCCGAGAGGCTCCATATCGACCCATGGCATGAATATGACCTCTAAACTCAGCATAATAATATAAAAGTCTAACATATATAAAATAGCAGAGGTCTGAAAATCTGATGACATCGAATATCTGAATACATACAATGATCTGGAACTGAAAATATACTATGTTTGATAGGCCTCTACATACTGACGAGTTGATGGGACAAGAGCCCAACTAGCTCACTAAGACTGAAACTGAAAATACTGAATAAAACTGGAAAGAGGTCCTCGAAGGATGAGGGCTCACCAACTCTTGTTGGGAAGTACTACTCTGAAGATCTGGCTAACGGCGGGGCTGAATCTGAATGTCGGAGCTTGTATCATGAAATGATAAAGCATAGAGTATGAAGCCAATACGTGGAATGTATAGAGTATGCAAGGAAAGTAAAACGGCTAAGGAAGTAAAAATAGAAATCATGCATATCACAAAACATTTCATCATAAGATTCTGAGAGTAGGGCTTGCATGCTAGTATCTAAAAACATGATTTAAATATAACTAAATATCATAACTGAATCGAATGACCTAAAGTTTAAACTGATTATTCATAAGTAAGACTGAACATTGGGTCAAAGCTTCTGACAACATAATATCATGACTGATGAACATGCATAACTGAAATCATGAGGAACAATGGGAGGATCAAGTGGGCAGAGGCGTCCAAAGCTTTTCCTGAGCTAAGAACGCTACTATGATATAGATATCAAGGTGAAGGCCCCTTGGGGCAGGGAATCTCACAAGGGAGGTCCCAAATAATCTGACCATACTTACATTGGCGCGTAGTTCTTAGGCACAAGGTTGAATGACCCTTATCCTACTCAGTGTTAGACACTACTCCCAAAAACATGCATATGCTCTCCATCATATTTCAATGAAGCTGAACCATCATCTAGTGATGAAGCTGAATCATTACATGATATATAAAATCTGAAAAATATAACATGAGGAGCCTTGGCTCAAACCATACCACAATCTAAAAGAGTGGGAGGCTAGACTCTAAAATCCATTTGGTAAGCTAATAACATGAACTTGATATAAATCATGAAACATACATGATCATATGGGCTTTCCCAAACTTAAACATACTTGAAATAGACTTTGATAGTCATGGGTAATTCGAAATCATACTTGTATCATAAACATCTCATCATACTTAGAATTATAGATCATAATTCATCTTTTCATGAACATTAATATTTATAAAACTTTGAAAACATGATTTGTAATTGAAAAAATTATAAAACATGCCCATGAATCATAATTTAACATTAGAAACATGAATAGGTTATACCCATGGTAGATACATTGAGAATTCACAAGTTGGGTTAAAACCCCATAGATCATCAACTAGAATTTCCATGAATTTGAGAAGGAATTAGGCATGGGAGTGGATGGATACACCCATTCATAACCCCACATACCTAGATATTCTTGATTTCTCAACCTCTTAAATGCCCAAAGAAAATTGGAGAAGACTTGATGCATTTCTAAGATTGATCACCCTTAGGAACTTTTAGGCTTGCTTGCATGGAGAGGGATAGGTTTAGAATGAGCTAAACCCTCTTAAAACACACTTATATGACCTTAAAACAACGTAGTTTAGGTCTTAAGAACTTAGAAATTATGGAAAAGACTTTAATAAATTAGCAAGGAAAAACACACTGCTAGTCTCAATGAGGGACTGGACGACTCATTGCCTGAGGGACAACTCGTGGAGATGAGTCATTGGGTTCACTGCCTAAAATTTCCATCTTTAACCCGGCTCCTAGCCACGACTGGCTCCACGACTCGTTACCCTGACCACAAGTTGTGTCTTGTCTTGTGGTCAACCCCAAATTTTAAAAATCCAACCAACTCTCCCTTCACTGCAGGAGTCACCAAACGACTCATGGTGCACCTCACGAGTCACTGGACGACTCATCCTGTGACCTGGTGTAGAAATTCCTGTTTCCCCCATTTCAACCCTCAAGTCTGATATTAAGGCTTTCAGGGTATTACAATATCTCCCCCTTTGGAAACATTCATCCTCGAATGTGGGTAAACATAATGAAAAGCTAAGAATTGGGACTGTCATATTAAATACTGAACATTCAAAGCTGAAAACCGACGGAGTGACTGACTCCGAACTGAATTATATGGATGAAATGAATTCATGAATCACACATACATACATTGACATGAAAGAAATTGGGGCACATGATCTGAACATGAAACTGAATAGGGATACTAGGGAAGAAACTGATACCTCAAGTACGAAACTGAGTTGGGAGGGAATAGATGCTGGTATCTAACCATCATATCTGCTTTGGCTTCCCATGTAGCTCTCTCAACATGCTGATTCCTCCAAAAAACCTTCACCAAAGCTACTTCCTTGTTTCTTAGCTTCTGAACCTGACGATCAAGTATTCTCACAGGAACCTCTTTGTAACTGAGGCTATCCTTCACACCTACGCTCTCCACCGGGACAACTAAAGCCGGATCACCCATGCACTTCTTAAAAAGCCACACATGAAACACCGGATGCACTGAAGTCAATTTTGAGAGCAACTCCAAGTCATATGCTACCTTGCCGACCTGTCTCACAATCCGGTACAAGCCAACATAATGGGGACTGAGTTTTCCTTTCTTTCCGAACCTCATCACTCCTTTCATGGGAGATACCTTCAGAAACACCCAATCATCAACTTCAAACTCAAGTTCTCTCCTTCTCACATCCGCATAGGACTTCTAACGACTCTGAGCTATTTTCAAACTTTATCTTATAAGCTGAACCTTCTCCTTAGCCTCATGAACTTAATCTGGCCCTATCAACGCAACTTCACTGAATTTGAACCAACCAATAGGAGATCTACATCTCCGCCCATAAAGAGCCTCAAACAGAGCCATCTGAATGCTGGAATGGTAGTTATTGTTATATGCAAATTCAATGAGAGGAAAGTGGTCATCCCAACTACCTTTAAAATCAATCACACACTCTGTCAACATATCTTCAAGAGTCTAAATGGTTGTTCAGCCTGACCATTTATTTGCGGGTGAAATGCTATGCTAAGCTTGACCTGAGTACCAAGTCCCTTATGTAATGATATCCAAAATTGGGAGGTAAACTGAGTACCTCTATTTGATATAATGGAAAAGGGCACTCTATGAAACTGAACTAGCTTTTGAATGTACAACTTAGCATAATCCTCCGCTGAATCAGTAGTTTTGACTGGCAGAAAATGAGTTGCTTTAGTCAATCTGTCTATAAGCACCAAAATAGAGTCATATTGTCGATGAGTATGAGGCAACCCCGTAATGAAGTTCATATTGATTTTCTCCCACATTCAAGTAGGGATACTAATATCTTGAAGCACACCTCGGGGTCTTTGATGCTCAACCTTCACCTGCTGACAATTCATGCACTTAGCCACAAACACTGCTATGTCCTTCTTCATGCCACTCCACTAATAGAATTCCCGTAGGTTACGATAAATCTTGGTGACACCTGGATGTATAGAATATATGGGACCATGAGCCTCAATCAACCTCCGCTCCCTGAATTCATCAACACCTGGTACACATAAATGACCCTGATATCGTAGTACACCATCTCCCCCTTGGGAGAAAACCTCCACCTTCTGATACTGAACATCTTCCTTTAACTTTACCAAAATAGGATCCTCATCTTGTCTGGCTTTGACCTCGGTCACCAAGGAAGATTCTGACCCATTCTGACAATGACACCACCATCTGTCGAGTCAACAAGACGAACTCCTAGTCGTGCAAACCGATGCACATCCTTCATTATCTCTTTCCTCTCCTTATCTAGATGGGTCTCACTCTCCATAGAAATCCTACTAAGAGTGACCACCACCACATTAGCCTTGCCTATATGATAAAGGAAACTTAAGTCATAATCTTTGAGAAGCTCCAACCACCTCCTTTGATGTCGATTTAGATTCTTCTGGGTAAATACGTACTGTAGGCTATTGTGGTCCGTAAACACATCCACATGGACCCTGTATAGATAGTGTCTCCAAATCTTAAAGGAAAATACTACCACTGCCAACTTGAGATCATGAGTTGGGTAGTCCTTTTCATGGACTTTTAGCTGCCTAGAAGCATAGGCTATAACCTTGCTGTGCTACATTAATACACAACTAAGGCCCATCCTCGAGGCGTCATAATATACCACAAAACCATTAGTACCCTAGGGGAAGGGTCAATATTGGTGCTGAGGTGAGTCGATTCTTCCACTCTTGGAAGCTCTTCTCATAGGCCTCCGACCATTGGAACTTCACTTTCTTCTAGGTCAACTTAGTCAATGCTGCTGCAATGGATCAAAACCCTTCAACAAACCTCTTGTAGTAACCAACTAAACCCAAGAAACTCCTAATATCCAAAGGACTAACTGGTCTAGGCCAATTCTTCACAGCTTCTATCTTCTAAGAGTCCACTTGTACACCTTTACTTGACACCACATGACCCAAAAATACTGCCGAGTCTAGCCAAAACTCGCACTTGCTGAACTTAGCATATAATTGGCGATCCTTGAGAGTCTGTAGTATCACCCTCAAATGAGCAGCATGTTCCTCCTCACTCCGTGAGTATATGAGAATGTCATTTATGAACACAATCATGAACGTGTCCAAATACGGATTGAACATCCTATTCATCAAATACATAAAATCTTCTAGAGCATTCATTAGTCCAAAAGACATAACTACAAACTCATAGTGACCATACCGAGTGTTGAAGGCGGTCTTTGGGATGTCGCTCTCCCGAACCTTGAGCTAATAATACCCGGATCTGAGGTCTATCTTTGAGAAACACTTGGCACCCTGAAGTTGGTCAAATAAGCATCAATTCTAGCATAGGATACCTATTCTTGACTATCACCTTGTTTAATTTCCGATAATCAATACACATCCGAAGGGAATCATCCTTCTTCCGGACAAAGAGAATTGGTGCACCCCACGGGGATTTCCTTGGTTTGATGAAACCCTTGTCTAGAAGGTCCTTCAATTGCTCCTTTAACTCCTTTGGCTCAGCTGGAGCCATTCAGTAAGGAGGAATAGATATAGGTTGCTTATAGGGAAGAAGGTCAATACCAAAATCGATCTCTCACTCAGGAGGAATTCCCAGTAAATCATCTAGAAATACTTCTGGATATTCGCACACTACAAGAACTGACTGGATAGTCGGGGTTTCAGATGTAGCATCCTTAACCCTAACTAGATAGAACATATCCCTTAGAAATCATCTTTCTAGACTTAAGGTAGGAAATGAAATGACCTACAGGCACAACTGAACTACCTTTCCACTCTAGGGCTAGCTCACCCAAAAACTAAAACTCTATTGCACGTGTTCTACAATTTACTAAGGCATAATATGCATGTAGCCAATCCATGCAAAAGATAACAACAAAATCTGTCATGGCTAATTCTACTAAATCTGCTGAGGTGACTTTCTGAAGGATTGTGATAGGGCTGTTTTTATATACCCGTCGAGCTATAACTGAATCACCGACTGGAGTGGAGACTAAGAAGGGTTCTGATAGGATTTCGGTACTGACTTCAAAATTACTAGAAACATAGGGCGTTATAAAAGATAAGGTAGCCCCTGGATCTAGCAAAGAATATACATCATGGTGGAATACTCGTAACATACCTGTGACTACATCTGAAGAGGCCTCCCACTCCTGACGAGATCCGAGGGAATAAAATCTATTCTAATGCTGACCACCACCTGCACTAGTGGACTCCCTGCTGAGCTGAGTGTGTACTAGCTACTAGGCAATCTCTGAGCATATGTACGTGCTTTCAACACCCGAAACAAGCACTTTTACCTGCTAAGAACTGACCAGTATGTCTCTAGCCACACCTTTCACAAGTTGGAATATTGGACTCCACAGATTCTCCCTCTAACCTCGAGAGCCTGATGCTCATCCCCTCTAGTCGCGCTTGGCTATGGATGGCACATTTACTACTAATGGCGTTGGGAATGATGATCTATGGTGGGACTACAGACGGTGCCCACCACCAGGTCTTTGCTAGGAGAATCCAACGCTATCAATCCTAGCCCTCTTGGCCTCTCTCTTTCGCTCACTCACCTACACCTCCTCCATCTGCTGGGTGTATAGAACTATCGCAGAGAAATCAATGTCCTGATGAAGCATCACAGTCCGGCAATCTTTGAGCAAATAGTCTGTTATCCCATGTATGAACCGACTCACTCGAGCCCTTTAGTCTACCACCATATCAGGTGCATACTTGGATAGGTGGGTGAATTCTAGAGAATACCTCTAGACTGTCATGTTGTTCTTTCTCAAGTTCACAAATTCCACTTCTTTGATCTCCCTCATCTCACTAGGGAAGAATCGATCCAAAAATGCGGTATGAAACTCATCCCAACCAATAGGACTTCTCCAACTGCCCTACCATCCTTCCACTATCTAAACCAGATATGTGCTACCCCCTTCAGTTGATAAGAGGTTAAATCTACGCACTCCTCCCCGGTCACCCCATGATCTGTGTGATTTTCTAAATCTCATTAATAAACTCGTGGGGGTGTTCGTCCACCTTTGACCCAATGAACTCCGGAGGGTTCATCCTAAGAAAATCTCTTACTCTCTGTATTGCCGTATTCCCATTCTGAGGGACATGTGCTACCGCCTGTTGGTTGACTTAGGCGGTCAAAACTTGAGCTAGCATCTGAATGGAAGCCCTAAACTCTGCATGGGCCACCTGCTCGGGCACATGATCCCCAGGGGCTAATGGGGACTATTGGTGCCCATCTCCGTCTCCATTCTCATGTCCATTTCCATTTCCATTTCTTCTTTTGTTAACTCGGCGAGGAGGCACGATTCTGCAAACACGTATAACACGAGTTAGAAGGATAGAGAGATATTTCTTCGCACAACATAGATCATGAAAGAAGGGAACATTTCCTAAAATGTTTCGTAGCCTCTTCTTCATAACTGTGGAGCGCTTCAAACTCATGAAAAAGACTCTACTTAACGCGACTTTCAAAAACCCTAGGACACTTCAAAACCTAATGCTCTGATACCAAGTTTGTCACGAACCGAACATAACCTCTAAACTCAACATAATAATATGGAAGTCTAACATATATAAAATAGCATAAGTCTGAAAATTTGATGACATCGAATATCTGAATACATACAATGATCTGGAACTGAAAACATACTATGTGTGATAAGCCTCTACATACTGACGAGTTGATGGGACAAGAGCCCAACTAACTCACTAAGACTGAAACTGAAAATATTGAATAAAAGGGTCCTCGAAGGATGAAGGGTCACCAACTCTGGAAGGGAACTGCTACTTTAATGGTCTGGCTAACGGCGAGGCTAAACTTGAATGTAAGAGCCTGAATCATGAAACAATACAACATAGATTATGCGGTCAGTACGTGGAATGTACCGAGTATGCAAGATAAGTAAAACCACTAAGTATGTCAAAAACAGAAATCATGAATATCACAAAACATTTCATCATAAGATTCTGAGAGTAGGGCTTGCATGCTAGTATCTAAAAACATGATTTAAACATAACTTAGTATCAAACTAAATCGAATGACCCAAATATGAAAACTGATTGATTATTTCAAGTATGATTAGATATCTAGCATAATCTCATGACTAATGAACATGCATAATCGAAATCATGAGGAACAATGGGAGACTCGTCATACAACCAACATTACCACAATAGAGCTTACCTTCCCACCTATTACACTCAAGTGGGCAGAGTCTTCCAAAGCTTTGCCAGAGCTAAGGACACTACCATGATATCGATATTAAGCTGAAGGCCCCTTTGGGCAAGGGAAGCTCACAAGGGAGGTCCAAAATAATCTAATCTTACCTACATTGGCGCGTAGTTCTGAGGCACAGGGTTGACTGACCCTTAGCCTACTCAATGCTAGACACTACTCCCAAAAACATGCATATGCTCTCGATCATTTTTCAACGAAGCTGAACCACCATCTGGTGACGAATTTGAATCATAACATGATCTATAAAATGTAAAAAACATAACATGAGGAGCCTTGGCTAAAATCATACCACAAGCTAAAAGAGTGGGAGTCTAAACTCTAAAATCCATGTGGTAAGCTAATAACATGAACTTGAGATAAATCATGAAACATACTTGATGAGATGGGCTTGCCCAAACATAAAATACTTGAAATGGACTTTTATAGTCAAAAACATAAATGTAGTCATGGGTAATTCAAAATCATACTTGTATCATAAACATCTCATCATACTTAGAAACATAAATCATAATCTCATCTTTTCATGAACTTCCATAATTGGGCATTAATATTTGTAAAAATTTTAAAACATGATCTATAATTAAAAACATTACATAACATGCCCATGAATCATAATTTAACATTAGAAACATGCATAGGTTTTACCAATGAAAGATACTTAGATAATTCATAAGTTGGGTTAAAACCCCATAGATCATCTACTAGAATTTCCATAAATTTGAGAAGGAATTGGGCATGGGAGTGGATGGATACACCCATTAATAACCCTATATATCTGGGTACTCCTGATTTCTCCACCTCTTGAATGCCCAAAGGAAATTGGAAAAGACTTGATGAATTTCTAAGCTTGATCACCCTTAGGAACTATTACGCTTGCATGCATGGAGAGGGATAGGTTTAGAATGAGCTAAACCTCTTAAAACACCATTATCTGAGCTTAAAACGATGTAGTTTAGGTCTTAGAAACATAGAAATTATGGAAAAGTCCTTAATAAATCCACAAGGAAAAACACACTGCCAGTCCCAACGAGGGACTGGATAACTCGTTGCCTAAGGGATGACTCATGGTGACGAGTCGTTGGGTTCACTGCCCAAAATTTCCATCTTCAAACCAGCTCCTGACCATAGCTGACTCCACAACTCATTACCCTGACCATGAGTCATGGCTTGTCTCGTGGTCAACCCCAAATTTCAAAAATCTAACCAACTCTCCCTTCACTCAATGAGTCACCTAACTACTTGTGGTGCACCTCACGGCTCACTGGATGACTCGTCCTATGACCTGGTGTAGAAATTTCTATTTCCTCCATTTCAATCCTTAGGTCTAATCTTAAGGCTTTCGGGGTATTACAACCTGGGTCCATGCTTGGGGCGTGAAAAGAATGAACAATGGAGCAGAGTCATGACTAACTAGTGAAAAAAGTTCCACAGGATGATGAGGAAGTTATCCAAAGCATGGATTTTTCAATGGGAGAATTTTTTCAAGAATTACAAAGTTCTCATCAGGAAGAAAAAAATTTACCAAGTGGAAATTGTAAGCAACAATGCTAACCATCAACCTAACAATAATGCAAGATTCCAAAATTAAAGGACTAACACTAGAGTTGCAAAGAAAATTCCATCAAATCATTTTTGAAGACTCTAGTAGATCTGAGAGGGAGGATGTCAAGAAGGAAGCATGCTTGAAAATGGAGTGACTTAGACCATATTCCAACCATTTTTAAACATTGTACCTGATTGCCACTATGAAAATTGAAGAAATTGAGTCTGTGGAGGATTTTGGAAAGGAAGTTCAAAGTCGCTTCATTCTAAAGTTTTTCATGCCAATAGGGAAAAATCACATCCCTCCTTTAAGGTCCAAGAAGTTCAAGAAGCGATATCTATTGCTTGGTGGCTCTATTTTACACCACCACCCCTCGAGTATAGTTGAAAATTAGAAAAGAAATTAGTAGTACAATTCATAATTTCAAAGTGGAAAGAAAAGTGGTTGTTACGATCTGTGGGTTCCACCCGTACCAAGAGACTACCTTGTGAAAATTTCTCTGAAGATTTTTACGACTCCAGTATGGCTCGTAACATCTTTGTCCGACTCGTACTGAGATTCATACTTTTCCTTGCTCTTATTCCAGCCTTCTGATTTTCACCATGATTCTCAGTATGACTCGTACAATCAAGGTACGACTCATACTGAGATTTGTAATTGGCTGATTTTCTGTACTATTATGTATCTTTTCCAAAAAATTTCTCCAACACCTATTTTTCTGAGAACAAAGTAAAAGTACCTCATATCCACATAAACATACCTAAGTCTATGCTATTTTCTCAGTTTTAAGCGTTGAATGTGTTGTAAACTCATAGCACATCAATTGTGAACTCCTCTCATGGTAGGGTCATATCCTAATCTGATGGTGCCCTTTTGATGCTTCAACTGGATAGGTCAATGATACCATTGGCACTGGGTCTAAGTCCTTTCTTAGGTTGGTAACCGTATTTCAACTTCTCTACGCTACCATCTTTGCTGCCCTCGTCATCTTCAGTACATCACTTTCCATTTTCTCACCTACTTTTGCAACTTGCATGATCTCTAACTTGTGGAAAGTAGCTCCATCCAACTCTTTTACCCTATCATCGACTAGAACAAATCATGTCAAAAAGACGGGGTCACTGAGTTCTCTATGGATAGTGACTTCTGTGTAGCCCTATTCAAACTTTACGCATTGATGAAGAGTAGAGGGAACAACTTTTTCCATTTGGACCCATGGACTCCTTAGAAATAGATTATAGGTAGACGATACATCCATCACTTGGAATAGAATGGGGAATTCAACTGGTCCTACCTGCAGGGTGAGGCAGATTTCTACAATGACGCTCTCTAAGCCTCATCAAAGGCTTTGACTTTTATGTGACTCTCCTTTATCTCTCCCATGTTGACGCCCAAATCCCTTAGAGTGGCAAAAGGACGAATGTTGCATCCAGAGCTATCATCAATCAATACCCTGGACACGATCTTTCCGCAACTTTTGATTGTGATATGGATTTCCTTGTTGTGGTTGGATCCCTCTTGTGGTAGCTCATCATCATGGAAGGAGATACTATTTTCTTCCATCGTCTGGCCAATAGCTGTGGCTAGATTCTCGCTCATCGTCTCTTCTGAGTTATTGATCCCACTCAATACCCTTAATAATGCATTTATGTGGGCCTCAGAACTCATTAACAAGGAAATGATGGATATTTGGGTCGATGTCTTCTTTAATTATCCCTCGATCGAGTATTCTCTACAACTTCGGCATCAGTAATACCCTTTTATGGTATTGTTCTTTCCTAGATCCCCTAGGCTTGGTTCTTCGGGCGAATAACATCTCCCTAATCTGGTAAACCCTGAGCTGCGGTGGTTTTTAGCATCTTTCCTTTTTTCTTTGTCTGGTAGTTCCAAGGCATAGCCCTAGTGTCATAATTAGGCTCATTATTAATAAAAGTGGTTATGATGGTCCCTAATTGATATGTCTGAACGATTAGAGGGGCCTTCAATAAGACTGTGATGACCGGCGTATTTGACGATGTCTCAGCAAATGCTTCTGCACTTCCATCGGACATGATGGTTCCACTTAGCTCACATTCCTCATCCATTGTTATGATGTTCACTCCCCTATTGCCATTATCTAGCAATGGATTTTTATTCATATTGGGAGGTTCGGCGGTGCATTTGATTGCCCCATTTTCGATCAAGTGTTCTATCCAGTTCTTCAGACTATAGCATTCTTCAATGTTGTGCCCCTGTACTCTCGAATGGTAAGCACATCTTTCGTTCCCATCAAAATATCGGGTGATCGAATCCAATCCTTCCTTCGACTAGTTGGATCATCCCTGCTACCCTTAGTCTTTCAAACAATTGAGCGTATGGCTTGGAAATAGATGTGAAGGTGGGGGAATTTTTGACTATGTTGTTTGGGTCGGCTCTTTGGGTGTAAGCTGGTCGGATCTTTTGAATTAGAGTCGAGACGTGTGGCCTTTGTGCAGTATGATATGCTGGTGCCCAGGATGGGTTTGTAGCGAGGCTGGGTGTTATACACAAGATAGGGTATATATAGGGTGTGGGTGTAGATTTGGGGGTTGTTGGGAGAATGTTGTGTTGAACCTCTGTGTCGGTAGTAGGGCGTGGCAACCGAAACTTCCTCATTTTTCTTCTTGGCGCTGGCTATGGTTCCTGCCTGTATAGTCCTACTTGCAGCCTGTAACGCAGACATAGACTGGACCCTCCCTATTTCTAGTTCTTCTTCCACAAAGTTCCACATTTTCACCAAGTAAGTGAATTTTCGATCTATCATCGACATCAGTTTGTCGAAATAAACTCCTTCTTGTGCTCTGATAAAAAGGTTGGTAATCTTTTCCTCGTCCAAAGGGGGTCGCACCCTAGATGCTTCTTTCCTCCACCGCCTTGCATACTACTGAAATGATTCAAAGGGTTTTTTGCGGATATTGGGTAGCGAGAAGCTGTTCGGCGCGATCTCCATGTTAAATCGAAAATGGTTCATAAAATCTCTAGACATCTCTTGACAATCGCACCATCTGCAAGGGTCTTGGTGGGAGTACCATATCAGAGCTTCTCCAGACAAGCTTTGGATAAATAGTTCATCTTTAGCTTCTCATTGGGGCCTACTCCGACTAGTTTTTCACAGTATGCCCTTAAGTGAGCATGGGGATCGCCAGTTCCATTGAATATATCAAACTTTGGTAGCTTATACCTTATAAATATGTCAATATCGGGGTGAATGCATAAGTCCTCGTAATCTAGACTCTCGCTCCCTTTAGCGACCTACAAATTCTTCATTCCCTTCCTATGCTATGACACTAATCTTCCACTAAACTTACATTCTCTTGTTGAGTAGTTCTTTCCATTTCTGCATATTGATCCACCTCGAAAGACGTATCAAGAAAAACAGGGGGATCTCCCATGGCATATGGAGGCAGATCAAAAGAAGCGAGAAAATGAGCTTTTGGCCTTTTAAGTACAATTGGGCATGTGGGGGAGTGTGTTGTCTGTGTTGCTCCCATTGAGACCCTTTTTGCTGGTGGTGAAGTAGATGGAACTCGAATATAGGTAGGTGCATAAGGGTTTTCCCTTGGTGGGTTCAGTGGATTATCGCTGGCGACCGGAGGCATGCTGGAACTAGGGAAGTATATCCGTGTCTGAAGATGAGGTTGGTGTGGAAGAGAAGTAGCGGTGAGCTTGGTTAAAAAATGCAAGAAGGGTAGTTCATCCCTCAGTATTTCCAGTTCCTATGCCATGTAGGCTATTTGTTCATCATTTCGAGCGTTAGATGCTCTTCGGGAACATTCGAGTTTTTCCGTTGGAACTAGGATGTTTGCAAAAATGTCGATCAGTCATTTTCCTTGGAACTAGGATGTTTTAAATAGTGTCGATCAATTATTTTCCTTTCGGATCGGAGGTTGTATCATGAGTCAGCCAGTTTCGTGAATTGGCACAAATCAACCTTTTTCTGAGAGGATTAAAAAATATAAAATAAAACAAAGGTGAACATGTTAGTTAGGGAAATTTTGTGATATATAGAAAATGTATAGACAAATTGGAAAACAAAGAAATGCGTCCTAGTGTGGAGCCTCTTTTTGCTTGAGGTAGGCCTACGTTGCAAAATGATAATGATTGATTCAATTGCAAGAATTTCAACAAGTTTCCAAATTTGGGATAACTCTAATAATTCATTGGTAAAAAGGGAAAATCCCAGGTTACAAAAGGATGCCGAATTTGTATATGAATTTTGGCTCCTTGGGATTTAGACAAACTATATGCCTTGAAAGGCGTACCAGAACATAAAAAGAAATAAGGGTCATGCATCATCTTGAAATAAGCACTAAGGAAAAGTTGGGTAGTCATTATCGTCATCATCTAGATCATAGTAGCGTCTTGTATGATACTCTGGGGATCCTCCCGACTAGACTTGATCATCCACCAACCAATCTTGGTAGTCAGACTCGTTCCCCTCGCTGAAGTTAATTGTCAATACATAGGCTGAGCTTCATCCTCTTTGAGCTACATCGGGGGGATCATTATCCCTCCATCTCTTGGATCGTATATCTCAAGATATTCTTTCGGGTCCTCTTCTATTGTCTCTGTGGGCTCTATAGGGTCTTCTTCCATATTATTGTTATGATCAACTGGTTGAATGAGATGGTCAAGAGAGCTAGGGATCACTTGTTGATACAAATGGGTGGAAATGGGTAGAATATGCACTAGTTCCATGGCGATTTGTCTTTCCCTTCGATCGCCGGAGATCCCAGGGATCCCAGCGGTGCTTGCCCTTGCTAGGGGTCCTCCCATTGTAAGCCAGGCATAATACTCAAGAATGCACCATGATCCGACCCCGTCATCTATCCTAAGGATGTTCACCCATTCCTAGTGCAGGTTCCTATCCTTGCCAGTAGTATTGTTCCCTTATAGTCATCCTCTTCTAGTGCCATATTGGACCATGATGGAATGTCTTGCAATATCCCAAACTGTCGGAAGGCCTTGAGTGGGGTGTATGGTTGTATCCCCTCAAAGCCAATTAATTCATCAAGATAGTAGCTCTGCTCGGACCTAAGTAACACATGGCTGCTGGTCCAAGGTAACTACCATTAAATGAGGTTTCCTATAACATATGTTAAAAAGAAATGCCACTCTTCTTCACTAGTCGGGGCATTCCACTGACTCAGTTTGGATCCCAGAACTCTATTAGCAGTCGACTAAGCGACTTATCCACTTTTAATTTCATCATCTCCATGAGGGATCCGAGGTGCAGCGGTATCATATTTTTGTGTGCCACCCCGATATTTCCCTACCTGTGCTTCAAGACTCGGGGAATTTCAGACATCATTGGATGTCGGGCAAATTTCTATTGATTTCCATTTGAAAAGAAGAAGAATAAGAAGGGGGGGAGTTAATCCTAGATCCTGAATTTAACATTGTTTAGTGCTTGCATCGAATAAATCATTTTCACACATATGGAGGTCGTTTGGTATGAAACACGTTGAAATAAGGGAGGTCTTCCTAAAATTCAGGACAATCCTAAGGATTGTCTGGCCTAAAACTATGCAATATGACCTACTATTCTAGAGTAGGAGTATTTTTCCTAGATTGTGAGAGTGGGACTGAATAATTATGAGAAAGCGTGTAGTAAGACTAAACGCTCTATTCTCTAAAATTAAATATTTTGAAAATAGGTATGGAGAAGTGCAAATACACTTCATTGCATGTTCAGTGTGTGTTTATGAAAAAACACTCAATGGAAGAATGCATATGGCAGTGTAAAGAAAGCGGTAACAATTAGTGTTTCACAAATAAATGAGGAACACATGTTTGAATTTAGCTTGCGTCCTTTCAATCATAGTGACAAGTTCTAATAGCATGAATTACTCAAGAAAAATAATGAAGAAAGCAGTTATTCCTAACGATATTTTTAAAAAAGATTTGCTAAAGTTAAACCTAAGAACTTGAATGAAAATTTTTTAGTAGAGTCGCCATTTTGTCGATGTCCTATTTTTTCCGAACTCGGGGAGTTTGAAAGAAATAGTTTACGACTTCATTGGCTCGCCTTTTTGGGTTTTGAAAAAAAGGTTCAGAGTCGCCACCTAATTTTTAAAAAATTAAGAAATTTTTTTTTGGATGTAAAACTCTGTGTAAGGTCTTCGAAAATGGGAGATTATGGGTAAGGGTTTGGTTACCCAGAGGGGAAGGTGTTAAGCACCCCTCAGAGTCTATCCGAAGATAGTCTTTAAAATTTTGTTTAAAATAATTTAAAGGGATTTCATTTTTGTCACGCCCCATAACTGGGGAGGGCGCGACTGGCTCCCCATACCTGATTGAGTGGGAAGCCGGCTATATGACATTTGTAACTATAACACTTAGGCCATCCAGGCCACCTGTCACAAACAACTGGAGAACAAAATGGATCCATAATGTCTCAACAATACAGGGTGAACAACTTAAATGTGAACAAGGATATGAGTATGCTAAACCAAATAACAAAAAGCCGACAAGGCCAAAAATTAAATACCATTGTACACACTAAGTCCACAAAGCTTGTAATGAGTAAACTGACTGATGGTCGGAATAGGGCTCCAATCTACCCATAACTGCATCTCAAAATCTAACTAAAACAAAACCAGTCTTAGCTCTAGAAAGAAAGGAGCATACCAACACATCCGCTAATCTGACGAACTGCTACTGCAACTGGCAATCCCGACCTCTACCAGCACATGCGGCACGAACGCAGGTCCCCAGGCGAAGGGACGTCAGTATGAATAAAATATACTGGTATGTAAGGCTGAAAACTATAAACATGTAAGATAGCAATGATAACTGGAACATGGTGGATTAACGAAATAGGGTTATACAAAAGTGATTCAAAACCAATGCTGAGCGATTGTATTGTATTCTCTTCATCTTTAAACATTTCTTAATGGCGTACACCATTAGGACTCGTACAAATTCTTTACTTTCTTGAACCTAGAGAAGTAGAGATTAGGAAAAGAAAATTAAAACAAAGCCTTAATTTTCATGATCATTGTATGATTTGAGTTGCGGTCGCACGAAATAAAACAAGCATGGAAAACATGGCTTTTTCAAAAAAACGCCTTAATCATCTCTTAACTCTTTAACAACTAGCATCCTACATACACTAAGGCAAGTTCTAGATGTTACAGTATATAGAAAAAACAACAATCAAGCTAAGAAATAAGGAATAGTAACAACCTGGAATCCTAGAAACTGAAACCTGACAATAAGTCAATACTGAAATGCAAATGCAACCAAGTAATGCACAAGAAAAACTATAATTATAATGTTGGAGGCCAGCCAACCATAAAAACCATATAAAAATGCCTCCAGTCGATGTACCATACCGGGGTAAAATAAAACATCTCCAGCCGGTGTATCATATCGAGGTAAAAATAAAAATATCTCCAGCCGGTGTACCATACCGAGGTAAAAATAAAAACATCTCCAGTCGGTGTGCCATACTAGGGTAAAATAAAAACATCTCCAGTCGGTGTGTCATACCGGAGTAAAATAAAAATATCTCTAGTCGGTGTATCATATTGGGGTAAAAATAAAAATATCTCAAGCCGGTGTACCATACCGGGATAAAAATAAAATATTGTCAATCATAATTATGAATGGAGCCGATAAAGCTTATACTGAGTCAATTTAACACATGTAGCATTGAAATGACAAATGCTTAATCTATGGCTGTAATAGGTCTCTTTCATAACATATAAATGCTAGTGAGCACATATACCACGTAAAATTAGCAAATATGCACATATATCACATAAAGCTGTCAAATTATATACAAACATGTCAACTTAGTGACTCGACGGACCATCAGGACGGTTAGCCAACATAAGAATTTTAGTAGGCTTACAAGCAATGTCCTATAGATAGTCTTACCAATTTAACGTATCGCTTGAGTAGAAGCACATAGATTCTCATTTCTATACAATCCTTTGACATCTGGGA
>JACEIK010005755.1:35233-47162 GCA_018107945.1 Datura stramonium
ATGAGACGTTTTGCAATAGTTATATACGTACATATGTAAAATAAGTACATAAAAAATATATACATGAAATTGTCACAACCCAAACATATGCTCGGATCGAGATACAGGAAAAGAAACCCCGAGAGGCTCCAAGGAGAACCATGGCATGATCATAGCATAACATTAACTAAACAATAACTAACAGAATTATAACTGAGCAGAAGCTAACTGATACATAAAATAAAATCTAATAAAACTCTGACATATCAACTGAATCTGTTTACACAGGTCTGAAAGCCTCTACTACACTGATGAGTTGCTGGGACAAGCCCCCAGCTAACTCCTAAAATCTGAAATTGAAACATAATGAAAATGGGAAATGTAGATAGCGTCCTCGGGAGATGAGGACTCACCACAAGCAGCTAAGATGAGAATGAAGTGTATCTAATCATGCGGCCGAGTATGCAAACCTGAATCTATATCATGAAATGATATAGAACATAAAATATGCGGTCAGTACTTGAAATGTACTGAGTATGCGGGAGGCATAAATAAACTAAACATGTAAGTATTCAATAGGGAAGTAACTGAATGCATCATTGAATGTAAAACTGAGCTGAAATGCAATGACCCTATCTGAGATAAATACATGTATTGACACGAAACTTTTATTTGAAAACATTTACTTAAGTATAATCAAACTGATGCATAGAGGTCATGTGCTGAACATATACTGAGAAATGAAGTTGTGACTGCTTATCATACACTTTACTAACCATGTACTGATAATTAAGATTGAATTCCTCTAAATCTGATTTAAACTGAAATCTAAGTCTATACAGAGTTGAAATGAACTGATATCATGGGCTAAGCTAAAGGAGACGTTCTCTGTTATGGGTGTCCCTAACTGACTAAGGTAAACATTCTCTACTAATGAGAATATCTGATTGAGCTAAGGGAGACGTTCTCTGCTAATGAGAATCCCTGTCTGAGCTAAGGGAGACATTCTCTGCTAATGAGAATCCTGACTGAACTAAGGGAGACATTCTCTGCTAATAAGAATCCCTGTCTGAACTAAGAGGAACATTCTGACTGACTAAAGGGAAACATTCTCGACTATGGAGAGTCCCGATAACTAGATCATGGAGTTCACTGGTCTGACGTCATTCGTCTTGTCTAAGTCTCTTCAGCTAATCAGAAACAAGAGAATTCAACTATTTACATCATACTGAATATCATACTTGATTCATTTAGAGTTAATCAAGGCTACTTTCTACTAACAACATGCCCAAGGATCTAAAGGATCATTCTCATGTTTTATCATCATAATTCATATCATCATAGTCTCGAACCATCGTTTAAATCATACATTCTACATTCATGAGACATCTATAGGATCATATCATACTTTAAACATATCCACAATATTTAAATCTCGAATTAACATTATATAGTATATATTCTAAATTCATGAAGGCTCCATAGATTCAACTTATACACAAGACATTTACTTCGAAATCATAGTGAAAACGTAGACATACTTCACATTGGTCAACGATCACAAGTTCTAATCATGTTACAACACATATAACACAACATATGTTCTAGATTTGTGGGGACCCATATGATCTACATATACTTTAAACAAGGATGCAAGTTCATGATAAGAGCATATGCATAGTTAATGAAGTCCCAAGAGAAATTATAGGATAACTCATGGCTTAAGTCCTACATTCATGCTGTTCATATCTCATATACCTAATTCAAGAAGGTATAAGTAACTTCATAAGCATACACGACTATCAACCATGTCGAGTTTTAGAATTCAAGAAAAACATGTGAGTATTCATGCATAATTTGAACCCTAGAACATGATTTTCTGAAATTAAGAGATTTGGATTTTTATTAAAATGTTTGGGGCACATGGATGAAAGGATGTCCTTGTTGAAAACCCACATACCTGATTAGGATGAAATTCCCACTTGAACTTGAACCTAGAAGCCTTTGAAGAAACCCTTGGGTTCTACCCCAACCTCTTTATTGGGTTCTTTATTGAAAATGTCCAGTTCATACTTTGCCAGGAAGTGTGAGTTTGAGCGTTATCAAAAAGTGGTATCGTTGCCGGGGAATACAGCTAAGATTAGATTAATTGCTTGTATTTAACTTTTGGTTGTTATTTCCTGAATTATGTTTTCTTTTTATTTTTGGATATCCACATGTTGTCGCTTGGTGAATGCCAGGTACTCGTCGGAGTGGAAATCCCCTGATTCCTTTGGATCTCGAACTCGGAAAAGCACTGCGAAGGATGGAGAACCAACAGTAGAGAGATGTAATATTGCTGAAGAAGCTAGGAAAGCCAAGCTAGCTCGGTAAGATTCACTTCAAAATGCGGAGGATGCTCGAGATGTTGTTGCCAATGCTGGTCTCCATAGAAAGGGAAATAGAGGCCAAAGATATGCCCCTCAATTCTTTGATGAGGATGAACCAGACATCGATGAAGTCGGGTCAACTGGAGCTATTGTCGGGTCAACTGGAGCTATTGTACCACCACCATTGCTTGTTGGGGCAAAATTTAATATCACTAGCACCATGATCCAATTATTGAATATGAAGGGGGTGTTTAGTGGTTACACAACTGATGATACCAACCTGCACTTTATGAACTTTGTTGGAATATGCAAGGCGTACAGATTGTCCAAAATCAGCCAGGACACTATAAGGATAAGACTCTTGCCCTTTTCTCTATCTAGGAGGCCGCTTTATGGTTGTCGGAGTTTCCCAATGACTCCATTACCAACTGGAGGAAGCTAAAACAGGATTTTCTAGAGAGATTCTTTCCACCCTCCAAGATGTTGTAACTTAAGGATGAAATCTATAATTTTTGACATCTGAAGACCGAGTCACTTCATGAAACCTGGTTGAGGTTCAAGAAGAAGTTGACTAAGTGCCCGAACCACAAAATCCCTGATGATAGCTTGTTGGAAATTTTTTACAAATCATTGAACAACAGTACTAGAGTTGTAGTAGATGTAGTGGCGGGAGGAGCACTGATGAGCCATATCTGGGAGCAAGCTGCCACTATTCGAGATAGAGTGACCAATAAAAACAGAGCATGGCACACCTGGGAAGCGGGATTTTCAAAGAAAATACCACTGCTTCCAACTCTTAGTCATGCATAGGGTGGTTCTTCTCATGCACTTTCAGGTGCCTGGAAGCATACGCAATGACCTATTTTTCTTGCATTAACACAACACCCAAATTAGACCATGAGGCATCATAATAAACCACAAAGTCTTTACTTTCTTCCTGTAGCGCCAGGATATGGGCTATGGTCAACAAGGTCTTGAGCTTTTGGAAGCTCTCTTCACATTCATCTGACCACTGGAAGGGTACATCATTTTAAGCCATCCATGTTAATCGAGATGTAATAGTCGCAAAATCCTTCATGAACCGGTGGTAGTAACTAGCTAACCCCACAAAACTATGAACCTCTGTCATCATCGTGGGCCTAGCTCAATTTCAAACTGCTTCCACCTTGTTACGCCCCGAGTCTATACCCCTTTGGGCAGCTGGCCCGGCCTCCTCCCGCGCGTCCCGACTCCGCGCTCATCTGACCTTTCCCTGGGCCCCATCCTCGTACGTATTGCACTCTAAAACTCTCAATAATGTATGAATAGGCCGTGGAGGCACTACTTATAGGGGTTTGTTGTGAGGTGTTCACTGACTATCATAGCCTACAACATGTATTCACTCAGAGGGATCTTAACATGAGACAACGAAGATGGATAGAGATGCTCAAGGATTATGATGTCATGATCCTATATCATTCGGGACAATCCAACATGGAGGTAGATGCATTGACCAGGAAGGCTGTAAGCATGTGTAGTTTGGATTGGTTAGAAGCTACCTAGTGTCCGATTGCAAGGGATGTTCAGGCCAACATCCTTATGAGACTTACATTGTTAGAGTCGAGTGGAGTATTGGCTAGCGTGGAGTATAGATCATTATTTTTAGATGAGGTTAAGTCGAGACAGTTTGAAGATGAAAAGTTGAGCAAGATTTGTGACAAGGTCTTTTGAGGGGAGGGCAAGGAGGCAGTAATAGATGATGAAGGGGTCTTGAGGATAGGGGGGATGTATGTGTTCCCTGGGTTGGTGAGTTGATTAAAATCATACTGTTAGAGGCCCACAGATTGAGGTGCTCTATACAACCCGGAGCCACCAACATATATGATGACCTAAGGTAATATTATTGGTGGAGCAGGTGAAGAGAGATATCATGGTCCGTTGTCCAATATCTAAATTTTCAACAGGTAAAGTATGAACATCAGAGACTTAGGGGAATGCTCCAGAGGATGCCCATCCCAGAATTGAAGTGGTAAAGGATAGCAATGGACTTTGTAGTTGGTCTTCCAAAGACCTTAGGGATGTTTTGCTTCATTTAGGTTATTATCGACAGATTGACTAAGTCCGCTCACTTTTTTCCAGTCCAATTGACTTACATTGCAGAAAGGTTGGCCAAGTTGTATGTTAAGGAAGTGGTTCAGTTACATGGGGCGCCAATATCAATAATCCAAGATAAAGGTATGTAGGTTACTTCTAATTAACTTTTGGAGAACCTTGCATGTTGAACTGGGTACTAGGCTGGACTTGAGCTTAGCATTTCACCCTCAAATAGATGGACAAACAGAGAGGACAATCCAAGTGTTGGAGGATATGCTCTAGTCCTATGTGATAGACTTTGGAGGTCATTGAGACAAGTTCCTACCCTTGGCAGAATTTGTGTACAACAACGACTATCATTCAAGCATTAGCATGGCACTATTTGAGGCTTTATATGAAAGGAAATGTAGATACCCTATCATATGGTTTGATGCATTCGAAGTAAGGCCATGAGGTAATGACTTATTAAATGAATCCTTACAAAATGCCAAGGTAATTCAGGAAAAACTCTTGGCAGCTCAGAGTAGACAAAAGCAGTATGCTGATCGGAAGGTTAGAGATATGGAGTTTATGGTGGGGGAACATGTCTTGCTCAAGGTTTCACCCATGAAGGGTGTGATGTGGTTGGAAAATGGGGCAAGCTCAGCCTGAGACACATTGGACCATTTAAGGTTCTCTAACACGTGGGGAAGGTTGCCAATGAATTGGCCTTGCCTTCAGGCTTGTCTCAAGTTCATCTTGTGTTTCATGTTTCTATGTTGAAAAGATATCATGGTAATGGCTACATTATTCGATGGGTTTCAGTGTTGCTTGACGAAAATCTTTCCTATGAAGAGAAGTCTATGTCAATCTTACATAGAGAGGTCCGTAAGTTGAGATCGAAAGAGATTGCAACTGTGAAGGTCCAGTGAAAGAATCATCCCCTGGAGGAGGCCACTTGGGAGGCTAAAGTATACTTTACAAGCAAATACCCTCAGCTTTTCAGGTACTTTCTGCTCTTTGCTCCTTTTATTTGACAGTTCGGGGATGAACTGCGGTTTAATCTGTATTTAATGAAATGATCCATCCATCGTTATAGGATAATTAAGGCCTTAGCAACCTTTTATGTCTAAGTGCGCGATTGAAATTTTCTGGGAAGTCTGGTTGAAAGACATGTATTTTAGGGAATGAAAAATGTGTAGGATTACCGAGATACTGGTTGGCAGGGATCGTTGTAGTGGTAGGATTTCTACTGCTACGAGACCGTCATAATGGTCGGAGGTCTGCCATTGCGATAGAAGGAAAAAATCATCAGGTCCATCGTGGCGAGGCTCTAGTAGCTAAAGCGGGTCCACTGCAGTAGACAATGGGAGACAATATGACAATTTAAGTCAGGATTTTGGGTTTTCATCCCTTTATTCTAAGGAACAAAAACTTAAAGGGCTTAGGGCGATTTTCTAGAGGTAGAAGCAGTTGTTCTTCCCAATGAGAGTTTCCTAACTCTTTCTTCTTTACATTAAATTTCCTAACACCCTAGAATAAATGGGTTGTCCTAAATGGTGATTCTCTAAGTGAAAACCCTAGGTTTGTGAAAACTAGGGATATTTGAATAAGAATGATTGGGTGTTGATTCCTAGGCCTAACAATGGGTAAGTAACACTCTCTAGGAGGAATGTGACTATAGAACATTGATTTTGTAATATTTTGAGACCTAGAACGCAGTAAACGTTGGACCTTTTTGCACTGGAACTGCTTAGAAAGGATTTTAGGAGTAAAACTTCCTAAATAAGTTGGAATGACCCATATGGGGATAGAACATAATAAATTAACCTTTGGGGTATCGATTTTGACCATATTATCGGGTAGAATCAAATTTCTATGCCCTAAATGAAGGACTAGATGATTGAATGTTATTTATTTACTTGTTTATAGACTTTGGACATTTAGAGGCGCTATAAAAGGTGAAGCTCCCGTAGAGTAGCGACATATTCCAGTTATGCAATCGAAGTAGGTTATGGTTTATGAGGAGTTAGACTTTATTTAATGATTTGTATATGTTGTGGATTGACAACATGCTTCGTTGGTCTTCGAACACTAATTTTTTCTAGCATTATGATATCTTAGTTATACTTGTAAACTGAACTCTGAGATTTTGGTTGTTAGTGATGGTTGTTGTGAATTTAAGATATGTTATGATGCTTGATGTGTTCTCTTATTTGTCAGATCAGTGAGTAAATTTTGGTGCGGTAACCAAGTTGGTGAATGTAAGTAGATACCTCTGAGCAGTCATGTAAATTGATGAATTGTTAGCATATGGAATAAGCGAATAAAAGTAGATAACATGTTTATCCCGAGATGAGTGGCGCATGCCCGAGGTGAGTATTCGGGCGAGCGGTTATGACTTTAGTGGCTCGTGCCCATGGGGAGCATCCGAACGAGCAAATGAATGGGAGAGAGTACCATGCCGGTACAGTACATGAATTTCTAGAGTCCCCTATAGGTCATGACTGGAATGGTAGAAATAAGACCCTATGATTAGTGATGTGACAGAGATGTGTGGCAGATACGTTATAGATGGTACGACAATAGAGAAAGGGCTAGGAGAGGCCAGGTTGATTCAGAACATGAGAACCGTTTGAGATATGGATCTTTCTTTTTATGTTTCATATGTGTTTTATAGCTTGTTGTACCTGTCTATGTGTTATTCTTATTACTTGTACAGTTATATACAACTTGTGATGAGTTGATGAGTTGATTATTGAGGATTCAATTATATACAAACCTGCAATGAGTTGATGAATTAATTGTTGATGATTATTAATTGAGACACTAAGATTGTCAACTTGGTCGAGTTGCTTCCTATACAGTACAACTGCAGTAGTACTTTTAACATTGTGGCAAGATCATTGTTGCATATTAGTTATCGCTATAGTGAGGCTTAATCCAATAAGCGGGCCAGCTTTTAACCTCGACCTAAATTATACTATATTGTAGTTTTCTTGGTGATTATCTATTTTGGTGGTCGTGTGTTTTTTAATTTTCATGTATATATGTTATTATTTAAGGTCAACCTATGATGCCTACCAGTATATAGTGGTTATACCGATGCTACTCCAACACTTATTTTTTGAGTGTAGACTACGATCTAGGAAGTTCATTTCGATCCCATTTCTAGCGGGCAAGCGACATTCCATCTGAGGGTGAGCTGATTTCCTACCCCGGCTATCAAAGATCCTCTTTAGTAGATGTTTGTTGATCCCGACATTGCTTTATGTTTTATTTTACTTTTTCCACTACTCTTAGACACGATTTAGTTAGAGTCTTTGTATAGTGACTTTTAGTTCTTGGGGTTGTAATAGATAGTTTCGCAAGTATTTTCTTTTCTTATTACAAGATTTTTGTTATTTGATTCATGAGCATTTATTTTATTAGTATGAAAGTTGCATTTGGATGGATTAGTTTGGACATGACAGTTTGCCCATTGCGGGGATTAGTGTGGATGCCAATCACAGTCACTTAGATCGTGCCAATTAAAATAAGACTCATAATAAAGGTCAGTTTATTTTCTATGATTAACCTAACTATACTGGGTGTGTACACCCTGTGTGAATAATTTTTTACCAAATATAGAGTTGTTTGCTTCCACCTTTCGAAGATGTTTATCCTTTTAGTGCATTAAGTATAATGAAGTACAATAAAATTTGCACTTTCAAACATGAATTTGGTCCTTATTGTGTTGTTTAATTTCAAACTCTTGAATTTATTCGTATTTTAAGAGTAACGAAAAAAAATTAAAGTTGGTTGTTAGGAGGTTAATTTGAGTGAAAACTTGTAGTAGTGATTCTACTTTTATATAAGGGTAATTTCGTTGTTTAATTTTTAAAGCGAATTTTTGCAACTTAACTTTAAACTAAAGGGCTTCCACTTATAATGTAACTAGTTTAGTGTATGTGCATTGCACATATATCTCGCGTCAATATATTTAAGTTAACATATACAGGACGATTCCGCTTAATTTTTTCTCTCGTAATCTATGTGTCTAGTCAAACACCTTCACATAAATTGAAATAGAAGAAATAATGTAGATTAACTAAAGAGAGTGAATACCAAGGAACACTTGGTTAATCGAAACAAGTTAAAGTATGTTGGGTTTCTATATATTTTTAAATTTTTTCGAATATATAATTTTTTTTAAAAAGAAGAAAACAAAGAGGGAGGAATTCAATGTATTAATACAAAATAAAGTTACATTCTTTAATTTATTTTTTCATTTTATTTAGTTAAAAAATTATGATGAATAATTAGTTAGTTTAATAAAGAAAATATTGATATAAGTTAATAAAATTATAATTGGTTTTAAAGTCTTATATGTTAAGACTTTTAATTAGTTCAACTAAGTATTCTATTGTACTTGAGAAATTATTTTGCCAAGATGGGCATGGATTTACAATAAAGTTGTGTAAAGTGATGAGATATGGCCTAAGGTCACGATTTGATAATTAATCTATCGTTATTGAGGGTTGTAGCCTGTAGGGATTGTGGCCTAAGGGCATTGTTTGAAATTTCCTCTATGACTCATACTACATGTTGTGTTGTTTTTTATTCATAAATATGATCATTGCATTTAAATTTTCATTTATTTCTATGATCAGGCATGCATATGATAAGATGTCGAGGTCTTTGCCGCGATGTGGTCTTGAGATTTTTGCTGATGATGTGGTTCTGAGGTCTTTGTCGTATGTTGCCAAGGTTTTTACTGCTAATATGATGCTGAGGTCATAATTGACAATGTGATGCCGAGGTATTTATCGGCGATATGATGTCGAGGTCTTTGTCGGTAATGTGGAGCTGAGGTCTTTGTCGGCTGGGTATATGGGCCTCGTGAACCCTCCATTGGTCCTACATAGCATTGTGTTGCATGGCACACATGTAGTTAGTTGTGACTTGCACTACTCTTTATCATTGAACTACTGGGATATTTTCTGAGTCAGGTTATAGTATTTTTTATGCTATATAGTTATTGTCCTAGCTCAATCGACTGATGATATCTACTGAGTACCCGTGTTTTGTGCTCACCTTACTCTTGCGCATCATTTTGATGCAGATCCTAGCTCTAGCAAACTATATTGGTTACCATCCCAAGCCATGCCTTTCGGGGGTCTTGGATAGCTATTGACACTCGGAGTTGTGCCAGACTCCCTCCTCACTTTATTGTCGTGTCTATTCTCTTCAAACAGTGATATAGATTTGAGACTCTTGTATTCCTTTTATTTCTATTTTACTAGTGATGCTAGGTTTTGGGTATTGTTGTACTTCCACAACATCAGATTTGAAGACTATTTATTTTGCTATTTTACTTATTTTCACAAAACTATATTTTTAATTCTTGTTGGAGGAAGGGTTGGCTTACCTACCAGTGGGCGAGGGTAGGTTCCATCAAGCCTTTGATATTTGGTCATGAAAGTTGGGGGAGTGATTTGAGCCTTTCATTAGAATTTTTTATTTTAAGAAAGCTAAGTTTGACCATGACTTAATTTTGGTAAAAAAAGTCTGGATCGGTGATGTGGCGATTCCAACCTGTCTAGAACGTATATTTGGATGATTTGCACTATAGATTTGTGTTTTGGCTTTATTGAGCTTAAATGGTACCACCTGAAGCAAATGATATCCAAATTGTTTTTGATTAAACCATTAGATCTGTATCGAGATTTTGGGACTATTGCAAAAAAAAAATTGTCGCATTTCGAGTTCGTATGAGAAGGTTATGGCCTTTTTACCATGTCAATTTGGTGCTAGTGCAGCTTTATTTGCGAATACAAAGCCTGAGTCATGAAAGCGAGAGCTCTAGTTGCGAATGCGAAGCCTTTTGTCATGAATGGGAAGAGTAATTTTATAACATGCAAACTACACTTCTCATTTAGAGAGAATGTAAGCGATTGTTGTATCCAAACAAATAACCCGACGAGTATAGGGGTCGAATCCCACAAAGACTAGAGAATGATTTGCACAAGAGTCATTTAGTGAATTGAATTGATTCGCATCCAAGAAATGAAAACGTAAATGTAAATTTTGCAGGAAGTGAATACAAAAATATTATGGATTCTAAAATCAGCTAATCAAGAGAGCAAGATAACAGAAATTGAGAAACAATAATGAGCAAAGGTTAGAGGTGTGGTGTAGATGGGATGCCAATCAAATTGGGATTTACTAGATAATAAAATTATTACTAATATGTGTAAATAACCTTGGAAAAAGATGGAGCCCGATGTTTTTCAACCAATTGGGCTCCTTATCCTCGAGTCCTCTCGAATCTCAAGGCACAATTCAACTATTCCAATATGGTTTGGTTAGGGGCTGAGCTATTTCTAGCCATCAACCTTTAAAGAGAATATGATCATGGGTTTTGGCTATTTCTAGTCCACCCCCACATAATCAAATCCCAATCCACTATTAAATTTTCCTCCATTACTTAATTCTTCTTTTTCAAGCTAAAATCAAGTAAGAAAACAATACACATATTTGCAAATATGAGCAATCAACTATATTTTGAGGAGAATTCAATAGATTTACACTAATTAAGTAATAACAAGACAAATCTAGTAATATCTAATCAAATTAAACACACATCATCACACACCTCTAGTTGTAGATTTAGCTACTCATAATTGAGAAACAGAAGATCATATTCATTAATAAACTCAATAATTTCATCATTATGAGTAAGTAAAATTAAACTCACAATATTTCTACAATAATAGTTGTATATTGCTGAAGAAATGATGAAGATAAAAAGAAATATTCAAAAATTTCTTTCTTCTCCAACAGAGTTCTTTCTCTCAAAAAAAGTAAAGGTAATATTCAATGATTTGTTCAGAGTACTTTCTTCTAGAATATATACAAAAAAATAGGGCAAACATTCTCCTCTTTTCTAGGCTTTGATGTTTTTGCCCTTTTTAGGCGTCTCTTCACTTGAGATGAAATCGGTGGTTCACCGGTTGCTATCCGCGAGTAGCCGATTTCTTTCCTCTATGGTCTAGTGAAGTTCCAGGGCCTTCCGGTGATGCCTTCGGCGGTTCGCCGATTGCCAACCGTGAGCCGCCGCTTGATTTTATTATTGGTCCAGCACCTGTCAGCAATAGAATCAGCAGATCACTGTTTGCTTTCCGTGAGCCGCCGATTGCAGTTTCTCATCAAGCCAGTGGTTGCCTATGGTTGACCGGCATTTTGTCGGTGTCCTCCGGTGGAGCACCGGTTTTCACTGAATTATATCCTTTTAATCCAATTGATGCTCCTTGTCTTCAAATTAGATACCTGCACATAAAAAGGAAAAAGGGCATAAAATCCAACTAAAAGACTTGAAAAATAAGCTAAAGTTCATGTTTAAGAGCCTAGTGAGCCGGTAAATTACCAACTCAGTAAACCCCCAAACTTGAACTATTTCTTGTGCTCAAGTAATGCAATTCTTATCAATTGAGAAAAAGGAATGACATGCCACTCCACAAGAGTCTATGCATCAATGACCACTTAAT
>JACEIK010005755.1:69408-88060 GCA_018107945.1 Datura stramonium
GGGGCCGTATTCAGATAGTAGTGGTGACCTTGTCGGTCACATAGATGTTCAGCATTCTTTATATTAAGTTAAAGATAACTAGACAGCATGGTGGCCTTGTCGGCCCGCGTAGGTTCCCCTTTATGAGTATGTCTCTGGTTAGCTGATTTTGCAGGACAGGTGGCTATAGGCCCAGTGGGTCGGAGGCTGTATTTACAACCGTTATATAACCCGTTGTTTCCAGAAATCTGAGATAGAGCCAGTCAGGCACCAGATGTTCTTAGGCTCACTAGTTAGCAGTCCAGGTCCTACTAGGGCACCAGGTGCCAGTCATACCCCCCAAGGCGGGGCGTGACACTAATTTTCCCTTAAGAAAGTCGTAATCAATCCATCATCGAGAAAAACCATGACTCTATGACTAAAAAAATCTAGGTTCTCTCACCGGCTCTAAGGGATGATCCATCGGAAAAGTACCAAAATAAAAAGTGGTGAAACCCAAAACAAAATAAAACTACAAAATAAATATACTACAAAAACCCAAATATGCAAGAAAAGTCATGATCACAAAAAACACCAGGCCCACCATGTATAAATTTATCAATTAAAGNCATTATGACTTATTAATTGTCAATACTACAAAAACCCAAATATGCAAGAAAAGTCATGATCACAAAAAACACCAGGCCCACCATGTATAAATTTATCAATTAAAGCATGCATGGTAACGAAGTTTACTTGTCTCATCCCACACTTAATCGGTAGCACTATCCCCAGTGCTAAAATAATAAATCATAAGTAAAAAATTGGAAGAAGAACTCCTTGGGCCTCTAGTCCCCATTGTCAGTGGGGGCAAGAGAAGCTTTCCCCATCTTAGAATCCTCATCATCATCATCATCAAACTCTATGTCAGAGTCCACTCTCGCCATCTCATCATCTTTGGCCATATCATCATCAAGGGGCTCCTCAAATTTCGGCCAAACTCGGCAATGGGCTCTCGAGTGATAGCTTAGGGGATAGTCCATGTTGAGCCGCTGCAGCTGCTCGTTAATTAATCCCTTCATTCTCAATTGTAGTATTTGGATGCTCTAAAGGTGACTCAACATGTTATTAATTCGTGCATTGCGCTCATTGATAGAAAGAATTGGCCCATGTAGTCCCTCGGGATCTTTGGTCTATGTCACATCAATTGCCCTCGGGTCATATCTAGGCCTATAATCCGTCTCCTCCTCCTCAATTTGATACCGTCGCAGAAATCGGGTCAAGAGACCCCCAAACCCAAATCTTTGGCCCTTTTTCACTCTTTCTCTTCTAAATACATCCTTGATGATATCCCCAACATTCACTAGCATCCCTATCATAAAATCATTGACAAGAAATACTCTTTCCCTAGTGACATGAGTTATATGTTTCCCGGGAACCAAACAAGAACTAATAATTTTCAACCAAACTTGTACCTCTCTACTCATATGGGAATATGGGAATGATATATGATAATGTAAATCCCCAAAAGTCCCTAAGATCATATACAAAAAATTAAATTGAGAAAATAAAAAAATCTGCACCAAGTCATAGAACAAGTTGTCAAATGACTTGTCATTTACCTGACAAGTTGTTAAGTAACTTGTCATTTACCTAACAAGTTAGCAAGCATCCCATCATTTTTATAGATCTTAATGACCCCTAATGAGTCATCAAATGACTCGTCATTTTCCTAATGAGTTGTCAAATAACTAGTGGTTTGGGGAAATGCTATTTTTTCAGACAGTCATGACGGATTAAGGAAATGACTCGTCATTTGCCTAATGAGTCGTTAAGTGATCCATCATTTGAGCAGAAGTGGGGAATTCCAGTGACTTCCTAGATTAAATAATTAACTTTTCATTTTCCTCATTTGCCTAACGAGTCATCAAACGACTCGTCATTTCTAGCAGTATGAGATTTTCTGTCAAACCATTAAGGGCATTTTCATAATTTCTAAGCTCCTAAGTCCTAAACTATGTCATTTTAGGCTCTGTAGGAGGGTATTATGAGGGTTTAACCTATTCTAATTCATTCAACTCCCATACATGCAAGATTAGAAGTTTCCCTTTGAAGATCAAGCTTGAAACCCTCCAATTCTCCTCTAAATTTCTTGGGCTTTCAGAGAAAAGTTGAGAATCAATTTACCCAGGTATGTAAGGCTATGAGTGAGAGTTTCTTTTACTCTCACACTCAAAATTCTCCTCAATTCTATGAATTTAAGTTCTAGATCAAATCCATGATGTTATAGTGTTTTAACCCAATTTTATGAAATCCTCTATATATTATTTATGGGTCAATCTCCTTTATGTTTCAATGTATGTTTGAAGGTTCATGGGCAGATTTTATGCCTATTTTGATTGTAAATTAGTGATTTCAAGTTTTATAAAAATATGCCCAACTATGCAAGTTTCGTGAAAATTCAAGTTTATGATTTATGATTTCAAGTATGATGAGATATCTAGCATGAATTAATGTTATAAATTACCCATATATGAATCCATGATTTTATTTATGAAGTCTATTTCAATTATGCATAATCTTAAGGTTTGGGCAAGCCCACACAAGTTAAGTATGTTTCATTTTGGCCAAGGCTAATAAGATCAATTGAATTGATAGATGTATATTTTGGAGTCAAGACTCTTCAAATTCAAGTCATATTTTGTGAATATGATTATATGAGAACTGTACATGTTTTGAGAGTAGTGTCTAGCACCGAGTAGACTTGGGGTTCCAAGGTTCTCCGATCTCATAAACTACTCGTCAATTTGGTATACATTTTGAAACCTCTTAAGAGAGAATTTCCCCACCCAAGGGCACACCGGGATATCACACCTTACTTATCCTTTGCACTGGAAGGGCTAAGGATGACCTTCCCCACGTGGGCAAGATATGAGATCATCATGCACTAATAAATGGTTGTTGTTAGTTAAGACGAGTCTCCCGTTGTTCCTTATAATTTCAGTTATACATGTTTTTGACTCATGTTATTATATCTTCAACAGGTTTGACCCAATGATCAACTTATAAGCATTTTACTTATGATTTCAATAATGGCAAGCCATATGATTCTATTTTCAGCTTTGGGTCATTCTATTCAGATTGAAATTTAGTTTATAACTATACATGATTTCAGATATTAGCATGCAGTCCTTACTCCCATGATCTTATGATTTATGTTTATATGCATGATTTTAATTTATACTTACTCAGCATATTTTAGTTACCTTGCATACTCAGTACATTCCAAGTACTGACCGCATACTTTATGCTGTATCGTTTCATGATACAAGTTCAGACGATCAGACCCAATTTCATTGTTAGCCCAGTTCTCGTAGCTTAGTACAGTTACCTATCGTTGGTGAGTCCTCATCCATTGAGTACCTTCAGTTAGTGTTGAGTCATGTTATTTTCAGTTTCATACTTTAGTAAGCTATTTGGGGTGGTTGTCCCATCAGCTCCTCATACATGCTAGAGGCTTATCCGATAATATGTATAATTTTCCGCTTTCTCAGTATTGACTCCATTATGATTGTTATGTATTCATAATTCCACTTATTCATGTTTTAGTCATCAGATTTCTCTTGATAAAAATGATCTTTAGTTATCATGTTCATGTCATCGGTAGACTTAGAGCCATTCGTGGTACTAGGTTCAATGTCTTGATATAGACCTATGTTTGGGTCGTGACAGATAACCATATTTTTGGTGGTGGGTCTACCGTGCAACTGAATTTGGCCACAAAAAGTTTTTCTAATATTTGTATAAGGGAGTTCAAAAATCAAATTCTTTAAGATCTGTGGGCCAATGTTAGGTGAACCAAGTATTTTGTTACAAATAGGGGGCGATGAATTAACAATTTTCCCTCTTGTTGAGTTCTTTGAAACATGGCTTGAAGAAGCCACTACCTTCCCTTTGCTTGGTTTTGGTGCCATTGTTGGAGAATTAACAAGAAAATATTGTCTTTTGTGGTTTTGGTGAAAATGTTTGGAGGAAAATTTTGAGAGAAGATGAAGTTTTTAGAGAGAAATATTTGGAAATTAGGGGATTGCGGTGTGGATTGCTAAAGAAATGGGGAGAAAATTAAGTTTTAGGCTTTTAAAACACCCCTCTGGGTCAGGTTTTACTTGCAACTCATAAACTTTTTGGCCTGGAACCTGCCTACCTGACGCGGCATTGCATGCATCACAAGTGCTATGCGACGTGGTTCTCTGTGTGGCACGAAGGTATGCTCGACACGCTAGCTTGTGCACTGACAAGGCCTGCGCAGTGCGGTGCCCTGTGCACTGGCCTGGCTAAATTTTCTTGCACCTCCTTTTCAACTTTTATGCTCACAGCTTCTTTTTCTGGATTATGACTTAGCTCCTGCACACTTGAACAATTATATTAACTCAAAATTATCTTGGGTTGCCTTCCAAGTAGTACCTTATTTAACATAGCGACACAATATAAGTATCTTGATTACTAAGACTTGATCAAGATACCTAATGGGTTCATAGTCACATGCAGTTACCCTCATTCTGAGGGTTTGGAATGATATTACTGGGCAAAGTGCCCTTTTTCCTTTGTTTCAATGTAGCCGAGATTATCCCTACCTGCTGCTCCAATTGCTTGATGGAGCTCGAAATAGATTCAACCAATTAACTCAGGCTTAAAAGTTCCTCTCTCATATCTTTAACTCCTATCTCAGTGGAGTCAACTTTCTTCATCATGCGACTCATCATACCTTCTAACCTTACGGGTCTAGAGTCGTTCACAACAGGTTCTCTTACTCGTGGAGGGACATATACTCCACCTCTATCATTCATTGGGGACTCTCAATTCCTCCACTAACCTTGGTCCATGTCTCTAGCACCAGCTTTATCATAGCCATTGTTCCCATTGAAGTTTCGACCTTGATTTCCTTGACCTTGATGTCAAGAGTCTTGATTAGACCCTTGGGTGTTGGCCTGAAAATCACCTTGATTGTTCAAAAAATTTGCTTCTTCTTCAGCTTTGGGGTAGTGATCATCATACATGGGTCCTCTGTCTTGCACATTCACCGTATGCACCTTCTGTGTATTTAGCGGGGTAAGGTTCTTGGAGATAAACTTCAACTAGGTTTTGGTATGGGCCATGTCTTGGTCCCGTTCCTATTCCTTCTTTCACTGCTCTACTGTCATTACTCTTGTGGAGCTCACTGCAATAGCTTCGGATTCTCTGGTAGCCATGCACTATTGGTTTTAGTCATCTTATCCAATATTTCACTGGCCTCTGCAATTGGGTGGGCCATAATGGAACCCTCAACAATCCTGTCTTCTACGACCTTGTTAGCTATACTAAGTGAACTATAGAATATTTCCAAAAGGACTTCTTCAGGGTGCTTGTGATTAAGACACCTTTTCAATTTCTTTTTGAACCTTAGCCATGCTTCATGTAGAGCTTCCCCAGGAAATTTTCTGAATTTATTGATTTCATCCCTTAATTGAATCATCCGAGAGGGTGGGAAGAATATCTCCAATAAAGCAGCAGTTAACTCCGCCCAAGTGGTGATAGACTCATGTGAAAGCTCATTCAGCCACAAAGTAGTTTCCCCAGCTAATGAGAATGGAAATAGGTGGAGTCTAATTGCCTCTTCAGAAACTCCGAGCAGTCTATAAGCATTAAGATACCTATGAAATTTATTAGATGTTGGTTTGTATCTTCGCTGGGTAGACCATTGAACAACCCCTTCATGCTTAACAACTTCATCATAGTACTCGTGATATCGAATTTAGTGTTTTCTGACAATGGAGGTGGAACTATGGCTCCCGTGTAGCCAACCTGTTCTAGCTCATATTCCCCCTTGAAGGGAATATTCCTTAAAACATACCATCCATGATGACGAGGGGTTTTTTTTGGTTCATGTTAGCCAGAGCGACGACTAAATCAATTCTCCTAGCTGCTTCAGCCAGTCGAGCTTCCTACGCCAAGCGCAACTTTAACTCTCTGCACGTCGGTCATCTCCTCTAGTGGGGGATTTCTTGGTACCATAGGGTTCGCCATGCTTACCTATGATAAACAGAAAATAAAGATAATCATAAATTGCGAAATTAGATTACAAGTTAAGCTTATATAACAATGAACTATTTCAAAACCGTATTCCCCATCAATGGTGCCAAAATTTAATCACACCTAAGTTACACCTCACAATTTGAAGTATAAAGCAATCGATGTCAAATATAGTAACCCAACAATTGTTGGGGTTAATCCCACAGGGAATAGGCAGAAACAATGTGTTAATGATGAAAATAAACTACCTTGTAATCAATATTTCGAGAGGGGGGTTTACAAATAAAAGAAAATAATTCTAAGAATAATTGAGTTTGTATCAAATTGATGAAGCTAAGCTAGGACTATGTTCGCCATGATTTCATAACTTAATAGGCTTTTACTAGTGATCTATCCTGGTTAATTTTGTGTAAGACTTATATTTAGTACATCTAATGTTTCTTGACTTAAGAATTACACTTATATCCTCTCAGTCTCAGAGTGCATGCGTTACGTGCGCCAATAGACATTAGATGCTTTCCACCCATCTCCTCTCGGTCCCAAAAGTTTATATATTTTAGCTTTGCAGTAAGTCTTGCCTTTAACTATCCTCGATTAGAGCTCAAGTTAACTAAATGAGGGTTAGTAACCTCAAATTGCGATTGTTATTCTCTTTTCCTAACTTCAACTTTCCTGGTCGTACAAGTTGAAGATATGGGAAATATAGCATTAAAATGAAAAAAATAACAATCCACTCAATTCACCATTAAAGAATCACTAATTTATTATGCCTACATTCGTTAATTTATCATGGTTCCCACAGACCTAGCCCAAGAGATTTAACCACTCATGTTTATGAGAAAACAAATAGAAGACGTAGAAGAAATCATAATTAAATACTTTCTCTAATATAAATTTTTTCAATCAAATGTCCAACATAAAAGGTTTCGCAAGAACTTCATGAATTCCAACAATTTTCAAACTACTATACAAATTCTCAAAGTATGAATTGTGCAACAACACTACAAGACTACAATAGTCGAATTTAACTTGATACGCTAGACTTAGACTAACTGTTGGATGAAGTCCCTAATACATGTCATGAGATGATATTTATAATAGTAGATTAAGCCTTCATTGTTCCTTCTTGGATTAGAATTGGGTTTTATAGCTTCAGTTCCTAGTAAAATTAGGATTTGACTTTTTTGGATATCTGGACTAAGTAGTGCACCACGCCCCTCCATGCGTTGGACGCTTGTCGCGTCATGCCTCTTGTAGCATTGAAGTGGCCTATGTGGCGCGCAGGCCATAGCACAACTATGCCCGTGTGCTGCCAACTTCTATATATTCATCTTGTCAACCCGTAGCACTGAAGTGGCCTATGTGGCGTGTAGGCCATAGCACAGATGCCTGTGAGCTGCCAACTTCTATATATTCATCTCGTCAACCCCGCTTTGGCATTCTTGCTCTTTTAAGCCACATTTAAGTCTAAATCCATCACTTTAAGCCCAGAAAGCATCTAATCTTGTGTGTTAGCTCTTCCCCACAAATATCTCATAAAAAACACGAAAACACACAATTTGTTCTTAAAACATAGTAAAGTATGGGAAAAATATGGCTAAGAAAGACGTAAATTCACCGTCATCACTAAGTCTAAAAGCTGAATTACTTAAGGGCAAAAGAGTCATTTGTTACGTAAATTCACTATTCATCACTAAGTCTAAAAGATGAATTACTTAAGGGAAAAAGAGTCATTTGTTACCTAGCTTATAACTACCTTGTCTAGGGTATTTGTTAGGCATCTTTCTTTAGATAGATCAATTGTACGCAGTCACTTGGGGGAAGGTACAAGAAGTTCATTTTCTTCTAGGTTTTTCTTCTTTACTTTTATGTCTGTTAATTTGAATGATGAATTCTTGGGGTTTGCACTTGAACATGAGTGGCTAAACTCCTGTTCTGGGTTTTAGGCCATGGCTGAAGGTTGTAGATTGAATATTCATTTATTCTAGACTTTCAATTATTCTTTTTCAAGATTTTTTACGCTCGCTTGATTTCTGTAACACCCCAAAAGTTCCTAAGGCTATATCCGAGGGTTGGAAATTGGTCATGCAGAGAAACTGGAAAATTGCCTCAAGACGGGTCTCAGCACGAGACATAGAGGCCAAGTATGACTCGTAATAGAACCCATGGTGAGAGGTTCAACAACTGTCAAGCCCATGGCAAGGTAGGTACAACTAGTTGTCATAAGTCATTCTTGTATGGTACGAATCATTCCAGAAGGTCATAGGAAGAAATTTAGAGCAGTGATCTAAGATAAGGTGAAGAACCACGAGCCTTGGTACGACCGTGGTAGGGTGGTGTGGATCTTGGTAGGTGCCTGTGGCAGGAAGTTCAGAAAATGATCAAAGGTAGGACCTGAAACCACGAGACTCACTTCGAGTCGTGGTAAGGATCTACGGGTATTAGGACGAGTCGTAGCACTTGATGAGACAATTTTAAATGTGAAGTCTCAAGGGTATTTTGTAACTTCCTAAGCTTATAACTCCTAAATGACGTTGTTTTGGGCATGCTAAGGGGAGTATTTAAGGGTTTTTATCTATACTAAACCCTCATTCAACTCCTAACACCCTATTTGAAAGATCAGATCCTCTCAAGCCAAAATTTGGGTTCTTCATCAAATTCTTCAAATCTTTCTTGGGTTTCCATGACAAGTCAAGGAGTCATCTACCCAGGTATGTAGGGCTTTGAATGAGGGGTTTATTCCACTCTCATTCCCTTTTCAAGTTGAATTCATGATCCCAACCTCCCATGCCTAATTATCGAAAATCTAGGGATAAACCTATTAGGGATGAATTCTCTCATGTTACTTCATGAAATTAGTCTCCATGTAATTCAATTTATGTTTCTATAATTATCACTACATGTTCCTTATCAAGTCCCTCATGAATATATAAATTTCAAGTGTCAAGTATGATTTTATGAACTTCTAGGGTTTGACCCATATTGAATGAAATTCTATGACTCTCATATGATTTCAAGTCTCTTAAGATTCAAAATATGAATTATGATTATGATCCATGTTTTCTACTATATTTCCTCATGAACCCATGTTTTTCAATATATGTTGATTTTACCCCATTATGCATTATTTTCACAAAATTCAAGTCTATGTATCATAGCCGACCTTCGGCACTATTTTCATGGCTAGCTCACGTATGTTAACATGTTATGTTTTCATGATTTAGAATATCCATGTATTCCCATGTTTCATGATTATGATATGAGCACTATATATGATTTGGGAGTAGTATTTAGCACCGAGTAGGCCGTGGTTCCAGTGTACCCAGGTCTCAAATTATGTGCCAATGTAACCATGATGGGGGTCCTCCTCGAGAGTGTCTCTCATGCCTGAATGGGCCACCCATGAGTGATATCATCCCTTTTCATGGTTCTACCCTTGGCAAGGTATGGATACCCTCCCTGCCAGAGTATTACAAGTCGGGCTCCATGTATGCTCATGTCACGACCCGAACATAGGCCCGGATCAAGACACCGGACAGAATTCCGAGAGGCTCCAAGTCGACCCATGACATGAAAATAATATCTAAACTCAAGATAATATAAATGGTAGTCTAACATATACAATAAAGCGGAATTCTGAAAAATATCATAACATCTGAATACATAACACAAGTCTAAAGCTGAATACATACTATGTCTGATAAGCCTCTACTACTGACAAGTTGATGGGAAAAGACCCCAACTAACTCATTAAAGTCTGAAACTAAAAAATTACTGAAATACAATTGAAAATACCAGCCCTTGAAAGATGAGGACTCACCAACTCTGGCTGCAAAGTGCTAGCATTGAGGATCTGGCTAATGGCAGGACTGAGCCTGAATATCCGAGCCTGTATCATGAAACGATATAACATAAAGTATGAAGTTAGTAAATGGAATGTACCGAGTATACAAGGTAAGTAAAACTGCTATATAAGTAAAATCAGATCATGCCTAACATAAAACATTTCATCATAAGAGTCTGAGAGTAGGGCTTGCATGCTATTATCTAAAAACATGGCTTAAAACATTACTGAATATCATAACTAAACCGAATGACCCAAAGCTGGAAAACTGATAATCATAAGTAAAATTAAACAATTGGGTCAAACCTGCTGAAAACATAATAACATGACTGATGAACATGCATAACTGAAATCATGAGGAGCAAGGGAGACTCATCGTTTAACTGACATTACCACGGTAGAGCTTATGTGGTCCCGACTATTACACTCAAGTGGACAGAGCCATCCAAATCCTTTCCAGGGCTAAGGATGCTAACATGATATCAGTATCAAGTTGAAGGCCCCTTAGGGGCAAGGGAAGCTCACAAGGGAGGTCCCGAATAATCTGAACATACCTACGTTGGCATGTAGTTCTAAGGCATAGGTTTGGCTGACCCTTAGCCTACTCGGTGCTAGACACTACTCCAAAAAACATGGATATGCTCTCTATCATTTTTCAAAGAAGCTTAACCATCATATAGTGATGAAGCTAACTCATTAGGTACATGCATAATCTGAAATCATAACATGAGGAGCTTTGGGCTCAAACCATACCAGAGGCTGAAAATAGTGGGAGTCTAGACTCCAAAATCATGTGGTAAGCTAACACGTGAAATTTAGATAAATCATGAAACATACTTGATCATATGGACTTGCCCAATACATAAACATGCTTGACATAGACTTGATCATTCAAAAACATGAACATGGACATGGAAAATTTGAAATCATGCTTTCATCATATACATCTCATCATACTTGAATACATATATCATAAATCTCAACTTTCATGAACTTTCACGGGTGGGCATCATAATTTATAAAAGCTTTTAAACATGATTTTTAATTGAAAACATTGTAAAATATGCCCATTAATCAAATTCAACATTAATAACATGTATAGATCATACCAATTATTGATACTTAGAGAATTCACATGGTGGGTTAAAACCCCATGGGTTCATCAACTAGAATTTTCATGAAATTGAAGAGGGATTGGGCATGGGTGTGGATGATTACACCCATTCATAACCCTACATACCTAGAGAAATCTGATTTCACAAACCCTCTTGAGAACGCAAAGGAATTTCGGGAAGAACTTGATAAATCTAAGCTTGATCACACTTAGGAGCTTCTAGACTTGCATGCATGGAAGAGAATAGGCCTCAAATGAACTTACCCCTCTTAAAACAAACTTTTATCAGCTTAAAGCAGCGTAGTATAGGTCTTAGCAACTCAGAAATTATGAAAAATACCTTACTAAATTCGTAGGAAAATTACACTGCCAATCCCAACGAAGGACTAGACTATTCGTCCCCTACACCATGACTCATTGTTTTATTCTCATGATCAGCACTGGAAATTTATCTATAAGGGTCACCACAAGGGACACCGTGACTCGGAGTGTACCCGACGATGCGTGGTGATCGAGTCGTGACCAACACTGCCCAAAACCTTACCTTCACACCAACCTCATAACCACGGACCACTTGATTACTCATGGTGATGACCACAAGTTGTAGTCTCACATGTGGTCAACCTCAAACCCAAAATGTCCACTAAGTCCATCCTCCTCCCCACTAGTCACTTAGCGACTCGTGGTACCTCACGGGTCACTGGACTACTCGTGCTGTGAGCTGTTGCAGAAAATTCTATTTTCTTTGTTCCAACTCTCGAGTTTGAACTTAGGGCTTTTGAAGTATTACAATATCTCCCCCCTTGGGAACATTCGTCCTCGAATGTGAGAAATCCTATTGAAAAGCTGAGAAATCTTAGAAATGCAATTATCATACTCAAATACAGAACATTTAAGCTGAAAACTGATGGAGTGACTGACTCCGGACTAAAATACATGACTGAACTAATTTTACGAACTATACATGCATACATTAACATGAAAGAAACTGGGGCACATGAACTGAACATGAAACTGAATAGAGTTACTAAGGAGGAAACTGACACCTCAAGATGAAATTTAGCCAGAAGGGAACAAATGTGGGTATTTAGCCATCATATCTGCTTCGGCTTCCCACGTAGCTCCCTCAACATGCTGCTTCCTCCACAAACCTTTACTGAGGCTACTTTATTGTTTCTTAGCATCTGAACCTTATGATCAAGTATTTCCACCAGAACCTCCTCATAGCTAAGGCTATCCTTCAAACCTACACTCTCCACCAGAACAACCAAGGCAGGATTACTCAAGAACTTCTTTAAGCGCGAAACATGGAAGACTAGATGAACTAAAGCTAATTCTGAGGGCAACTCCAAATCATGGTCACCTTGACAACACGTCTCATAATCCAATACAGGTCAACATAACAGGGACTGAGTTTCTCTTTCTTTCCAAATCTCATCACTCCCTTCATGGGAGATAGCTTTAGAAACACCTAATCATCAACTTCAAAATCAAGCTCTCTCCTCCTCACATCTGCATAGGACTTTTGATGACTTTGAGATGTTTTCAACCTTTCCCTTATAAGCTGAACCTTCTCCATAGCCTCATGAACTGAATCTGGTCCTACCAACGCAGCTTCACTGACTTTGAATCAATCAATAGGCGATCTACATCTCCGCCCATAGAGAGCCTCAAATGGAGCCATCTCATTGCTGGAATGGCAGCTGTTGTTATATCTAAACTCAATGAGAGGCAAATGGTCATCCCAACTACCTTTGAAATCAATCACACACACTCTCAACATATCCTCAAGAGTTTGAATGGTCCGTTGGGCCTGACCATCTATTTGCGGGTGAAAAGTTGTGTTAAGCTTGACTTGAGTACCCAGTCCCTTCTGAAACGATCTCTGAAATTGGGAGGTAAACTTAGTACCTCTATATGATATGATGGAAAAGGGAACTCCATGCACCCGAAATAACTTCCCATTGTACAATTTGTCATAATCCTCCGCTGAATCGGTAGTTTTGACCAATAGAAAATGAGCTTCCTTAGTCAACCTGTCTACTACAGCCCAAATAGAGTTATACTGTCGGCGAGTACGAGGAAATCCCGTAATAAAGTATATATTAATTTCCTCCCACTTTCAAGTAGGAATGCTAATGTCCTAAAGCACACCTCTAGGTCTTTAATGCTCAACCTTCACCTGTTGACAATTCAGACACTTAGCCACAAACTCTGCTATGTCCTTTTTCATGCCATTCTACCAATAGACTTCCCGAAGGTCACGGTACATCTTGGTGGCGCCTAGATGTATAGAATATCTGGAACCATGAACCTCATGCAACATCCACTCCCTCAAGTCATTAACACCCGGTACACACAAACGACCCTGATGTCATAGTATACAATCTCCCCCTTGGGAGAAGACCTCCACTTTCTGATTCCGAACAACTTCCTTCAACTTGAATAAAATAGGATCCTCGTCTTGTCTAAATTTGACCTCAGTCACCAAGGAATATTCTGAACCATTCTGAACAATGATACCACCATCAATCGAGTCAACAAGATGAACTCCTAGTCATGCAAGCCGATGCACATCCTTTACTAACTCTTTCCTCTCCTCATCTACATGGGTCACACTCCCTATAGAAAGCCTGCTAAGAGTGTCTAGAATAACATTTTCCTTGCGCGGATGATAAAGGATTCTCATATCATAATCTTTAAGAAGCTCCAACCACCTCCTCTGTCGTAGATTTAGATCCTTTTGGGTAAACACGTAATGCAGGCTTTTGTGGTCCGTAAACACATCCACGTGGACCCCATATTGATAGTGTCCCCAAATCTTCAAGGAAAATACTACCGCTTCCAACTCGAGGTCATTAGTCAGATAATTCTTCTTATGGACCTTCAACTGCCTGGACGCATAGGCTACAACCTTACTGTGCTTCGTTAATTCACAACCAAGGCCGATCCTAGAAGCATCACAATATACCACAAACCCATCGGTATCCTCAGGTAGATTCAACACTGGTGCTGAGGTAAGTCGAGTATTCAACTCTTTGAAGCTCTTCTCACAAGCCTCCAACCATTAAAACTTCACTTCTTCTGGGTCAACTTAGTCAATGGTGTTGTAATGGATGAAAACCCTTAAAAAAACCTTCGGTAGTAACCGTCTAAACCTAAGAAACTCCTAATATACGAAGGACTAACTGGTCTGGGCCAATTCTTCACAGCTTCTATCTTTTGGGAGTCCACCTGTACACCCTCACTTGACACCACATGACCCAAAAATGCTACTGAGTTTAACCAAAACATACACTTGCTGAACTTAGCATACAACTGACGATCCTTCAGAGTCTGTAGCAGCGCTCTCAAATGAGCGACATGCACCTCCTCGCTCCGAGAATATATAAGGATGTCATCTATGAATACAATCACGAACATATCCAAGTATCGCTTGAACACCCTTTTTATAAAATCAATAAAAGATGCAGGAGCATTCGTTAGTCCAAAAGACATAACAAAAAACCCATAGTGACCATATCGATTCCTGAAGGCTGTCTTCAGGATGTCACTCTCCCGAACCTTGAGCTGATGGTATCCGAGTCTGAGGTCTATCTTCAAAAAGAACTTAGCACCCTAAAGATGGTCAAGAAAATTATCAATCCTGGGGAGAGGATACCTTTTCTTGATGGTGACCTTGTTTAATTGTCGGTAATCAATGCACATCCGAAGGGAATCATCCTTCTTCCGAACAAAGAGAACTAGTGCACCCCATAGGGATTTTCTAGGTCTGATGAAACCCTTGTCTAAGAGGTGTTTCAACTGCTCCTTCAACTCCTTTACCTCATCTAGAGCCATTCTATAAGGAGAAATAGATATAGGCTGATCTGGAAGAAGGTCAATGCCAAAATTGATCTCCCGCTTGGGAGGGATTCCCGATAGATCATCTAGAAACACTTCTGGATATAATACACTACGGGAACTGATCGGATAGTCTGGGTCTCGGATGTAGCATCCTTAACCCTAACTAGATGGTACATACAACCCTTTGAGATCAACTTTCTAGCCTTGAGGTAGAAAATGAAGTGACCTACAGGCACAACTGAACTACCCTTCCACTGTAGGACTAGCTCACCCATAAATCTGAACTCTAATACACGGATTCTACAATTGACTGAGGCATAACATTCATGTAGCCATTTTATGCCGAAGATAACATCAAAATCGATCATGACCTGCTCTACTAAATCTGTTGAGGTGATTTTCTAAAGAAATGTGATAGGGCAGTTCCTATACCCGTTGAGTTATAACTGAATCACCGACTGGAGTACAGACTAAGAAGGATTCTGATAGGATTTTGGGACTGATTTTGAAACTACCAGCAACATAGGGCATCACAAAAGATAAGGTAGCCCCTGGATCTAACAATGCATATACATCAAGGTGGAATACTCGTAACATACTAGTGACTACATATGGGGAGACCTCTTACTCTTGATGAGATTCTAGGGAATAGAATTTGTTTTGGCACTAACCACCACCCACACTAGTAGATGCCCCCTGCTGAGATGGGCGTGCTGGTGGAGCTGTTGAATTAGAGGCTGGGCCTCGGCACCTCTCATGGCCCTGTCTGGCTGTTGGGCAATCTCTAAGCATTTTTCTGGGCTTACAACACCTGAAACAAGCACCTAAACCTGCTACGCACTGACTCGTGTGTCTCCGGCTACACCTGCTACACTCTAGAATGCTAGACTCAGTGGGCCTGCTACCCTGACCTCTAGAGCCCTATACTCGTCCCCTCTGGTCGTGCCTAGATCTAGATGGTACACTCATAGCCGACGACGCTAGGGCTGAAGATCTCTGGTGGGACTGCTAACGGTGCCTACTAGGTCTTTGTTGGGAGAATCAGAAGCTATGAGTCCTGGTCCTCTAGGCCTCTCTCTCCCGCTTACCCACCTGTACTGCCTCCATCTGCTTGGCATATAGAACTATTTGGAGAAAGTCAATGTCCCGATGAAGTATCGCAATCTGGAAATCTTTTAACAAATAGTCTGCTACACCATGCATGACCCGACTCACTCGAGCTCTCTGATTTGTCCCCATCTCAGGTGTATACTTGGACAAGCGAGTGAACTCTAAGGCATACTCCTGAACTGTCATATTCCCTTGCTTCAGGTTCACAAACTCAGCTGCTTTAATCTCCCTAATCTCACGAGAGAAGAACAGATCCAGAAATGCGGTATGGAACTCCTCCCAACCAATGGGGCATGCTCCCGCTGTCCTACTATCTCTCTACTTCTTGAACCAAATATGCGCAACCCCTTTCAACTAGTAGAAGGCTAGATCTACGCACTCCTCCCCAGTTACCCCATGATTTGGGTGATCTTTAGAACCTCATCAATAAACTCATGTGGATCCTCGTTCACCTTTGACCCAAGGAACTCCGGAGGGTCCATCTTTAGAAAATCTCTAACTCTTGTCGCCGCCGCATTCCCATTATGAGGGACATGTGCTACCGCTTGTTGATTGACCTGGGCAGTCAAAGCATGAGCTAGCATCTGAATGGAAACCCTAAACTCTGCATGGGCCACCTGCTCAGGTACATGATCGTCATGGGCTGGTAGGGCCTGTTGGTGCCCATCCCCATTGCCATTCTCATGTCCATTTTCATTTCAATTCCTTCATTCGTTAACTTGGTGAAGAGGGATGATTCTGCAAATTCGTATAGCATGAGTTAGAAGGATAGAGATACATTTCATCGAGAGACATTTCATCACAAGACATAGATCATGAAAGAAGGGAACATTTCCTAAATGTCTCATAGCCTCTGCGTCATAAGTTTTGCACTCTTTACACCTATGAAAATGACTCTACTTAACGCAGCTTTTAGACACTCTAGGACACTTCAAAACCTAATGCTCTGATACAAAGTTTCTCACGGCCAGAACATAAGCCCAGATCGAGACACGGGACAAAGAACCCCGAGAGGCTCTAAGTCGACCCATGGCATGAACATGACATCTAAACTCAACATAATCAAACATTAGTCTAACATATACAATAAAGTGGAAGTCTGAAAAATATCATAACATCTGAATACATAACACTTGTTTGAAGCTGAATACATACTATGTTTGATAAGCCTCTGCTACTGAAAAGTTGATGGGACAAGACCCCAACTAACTCACTGAAGTATGAAACTAAAAATACTGAAATACAACTAAAAAGAAGGGCCCTCGAAAGATGAATACTCACCAACTTTGGCTGGAAAGTGCTAGCACTGAGGATCTAGCTAATGGCGATATTGATATTGAATATCTAAGCTTGTATCATGAAATGATACAGCATAGAGTATGTTGTCACTACGTGGAATATACTGAGTATGCAAGATAAGTAAAACTGCTATGTAAGTAAAATCAGAGTTCATGCCTAACATAAAACATTTCATCATAAGAGTTTGAGAGTAGGGCTTGCACGCTATTATCTGAAAATATGGCTTAAACATAACTGAATATCATAACTGAATCGAATGACCCAAAGTTGGAAAATTGATAATCATAAATAAAACTGAATATTGGGTCAAACCTTTTGAAAACATAATAACATGACTGATAAACATGCACAACTAAAATCATGAGAAACAATGGGAGACTCGTCATTTAACCAACATTACCACGATAGAGTTTATATGGTCCTGACTGCTACACTCAAGTGGGAAGAGCCGTCCAAAGCCTTCCTAGGGCTGAGGATGCTACCATGATATCTACATCAAGCTAAAGGCTCCTTGGGGCAAAGGGAAGGTCACAAGGGAGGTCCCGAATAATCTGAACATACCTATATTGGCATGTAGTTCTGAGACATAGGGTTGATTGAACCTTAGCTTGCTCAATGCTAGACACTATTCCCAAAATCAAGCATATGCTATCCATCATTTTTCAAAGAAGTTGAACCATCTTCTAGTGACGAAGCTGACACATTACATACATGCATAATTTGAAATCATAATGTGAGGAGCTTTGGGCTCAAACCAAACCACAATTTGAAAATAGTGGGAGTCTAGACTCAAAAATCATGTGGAAAGCTAACACATGAAATTTAGATAAATCATGATACATACTTGATCATATGGGTTTGCCCAATACATAAACATGCCTGACATAGACTTGATCATTCGAAAACATGAACATGGACATGAGAAATATGAAATCATGCTTTCATCATATACATCTCATCATGCTTTAGTACATATATCATAAATCTGAACTTTCATGAACTTCCATGGGTGGGCATCATAATTTATAAAACTTGAAAACATTATTTTTAATTGAAAATATTGTAAAATATGCCCATTAATCATAATTCAACATTAGTAACATATATAGATCATACCCATGATTGATACTTAGAGAATTCACATGTTGGGATAAAACCCCATAGGTTTATTATCTAGAATTTTCATGAAATTGAAGAGGGACTGGGCATGGGTGTGGATGATTACACCTATTCATAACCCTACATACCTGGAGAAATTGGATTTCACAAACCCACTTAATAACCCAAAGGAATTTGGGGAAGAACTTGATGAATCTAAGCTTGATCACCCTTAGGAGCTTCTAGACTTGCATGCATGGAAGAGAATAGGCCTCAAATGAACTTACCTCTCTTAAAACACACTTTTATGAGCT
>JACEIK010005755.1:88492-103734 GCA_018107945.1 Datura stramonium
ATATAGAAAATCCTATTTTCCCTATTCCAACCCTCGGGACTGATCTTAGGGCTTTCGGAGTATTACAACTCATGTAGGGTATGTCGGTTATAAGAATCTCCTATTGTTCCTTAGTTTTCTCTCTCTCTCTATGTATATATATGTATATTCATGATCATGATTTTTTGTTCTACAACTTATGATGATTTGGCTCAAAAATATGCTTACGGCATTTCTACTTATGAACTCATGTTTTATATGAGCTTATACTATTGTATTAAAAACCTTTAGCCTTCATGTTCTTTTTATGATTTGAATCTCATGTTTTATATGAGCTTATACTCATGATCCCTCTTTTACTATTTTACTAGCATGTTTTACTTACTCTACATACTCAGTACATTCAAAGTACTAACCGCATACTTCTACTATTTCATTTCATGATATAGGTTAGGGTGACCAGTCTCAACCTCGTCGTGAATCTCGCTCCCATAATAGTCCAACTCAGTTCCCATTTGAGTGAGTCCTCATCTAATGAGGACATCTATCAGTTACTGATGTTATGTTCCTCTTTTTAGTTTCATACTCAGCAAGCTAGTAGGGAATGTTGTCCCATCAGCTCATCTTATAGTTAGAGGCTTTTCAAACAGTATGTTAGATGACTCAGTGTTGTAAACTTGTTATCTCCATTTTATGCCTTATGATATATTTTAGAATTCTTCTTGTCTTATTCTATGATTCAATTCGTCTATAGGTATGCTCTTTGTCATGCTATGTATGTGCCATGGGTTAGCATGGAGCCCTTCGTGATTCGCGATCCTGTGTCACATTCTAGGGTCTATGCTTGGGTTGTGACAATTTCATGTTTATTCGTTAGATTGATCACCTTATGAATATTTTCTTTTGGCTCGTTGGTTGAACTCAGGAGAGGGAACTAATGAGGGTCAAAAGGAAGCATAGAATAGGTTTCTATTATCTTGTTCAATAGTCAAGAGTTGATTTAGCTGTTGAGGATAGGGATATACCCTGCAACCCTATTCAGTTGAGCTAAGTAGCTTCAACCATTGTCTCATGTTTCTCCTAAAACCATAGGGATATAGCTGTTAAGGTGTGTGAGATAGTTTTTGGCTATTCGGGAGAATAGTTGAGAAGTGAGTTCATAACTTGCAACTAGCAATCTTAGAAGAACGTTATCTAGCGTATTCGAATTCTAAAACTCAACCTGAAAGCAAAAGTGCCAAGACCCTGGATTTTAATCATCATTTGAGTTACAAGCTCTTTTGCAAACAAATTTAGTTCTTAGTTTAATTTACATTCAAAAGTTAGAAAAATAATCTCAAAACTATTTCCCCATTTTACTTGTGTTTTTCTGAATAGTGAAATAAAGGTTCAAACTTATGTAATTAATCTAAAAGTCTCTATGGGTAAGATATCGAGACTTCACCGTCCTATATTACTTGACGACCACGTGTGCTTGTGTTCACTTGGCGACATCATATATCATTAAAACATAAGAAAACACACACAATTTATTCTCAAAACATGCCAAGTATGGGGAAAATATGGTTAATAAATGCGTAAATACGCCCTTCATCACCACCCCACACTTAAACTATTGTTCATCCTCGAACAATCTACTACTTCCCTTCTCTAATTTTATCACAAAATTCACTCCATGAACACGTCTACTTACACTTAGAATCATTAGACAAATTAATCAATCTCCAACAACTCACTCCACATGTATATATGATCAATATTAAAATGTCAAAGATTTGCGGGTTCTTTCCAATTCAAATTTAACTTATTTAGTGCCCACAAAGCCTTGTGTTCGAGCTCCAAAGGTAAATGAAATGATTTTTCATAGATGAGCTGATATAGTAACATACCTATGNACCTATGGGTGATTTGAATGTTGTGCATTATGATCATAATGCATCATCTAATCTCCTTGACCAGTCTGTTCAGTTGGCATTAAATGTTTTGGCCAGAATTGTCTTGATCTCTCGATTTGAGACTTTCACTTGTCCAGTTGTCTGTGGGTAGTAAGGTGCTTCCACCTTATGCTTTACTCTGTATTTCTAAATTAATCCCTAAAATAACCTATTACAGAAGTGTGATCCACTATCACTGATGATTGCCCCTGAAGTGCCAAATCTAGAGAAGATGTTCCTTCGCAAAAATGCAGTGAATGACTTACTTTCACTGTTTGGAAGTGCCATAGATACCACCCATTTTGAGACAAAATCGAATACTACTAATATGTACTTCATCCCAAAGGAACTTAGGAAAACGGGCCCAAGAAATTAATTCCCCACACATCAAACTACTCTACCTAAAGAATGGGTGTTAGAGGTAGCTCATGTCTCTGAGACACTCCTCTCTCTCATTGGCATTTATCACAAGTAGGCCAATAGTAACCACATTGTAATATCTTTTGTGCATTACGAATGCCACTGTGATGTCCTCCAGTGGAAGATTAATGGCATGCCTCAAGAATGTAAATCATCCCATTTTAGGAACACACCTTTTAATTATATTGTTAGCACATATTCTGAATTGGTATGGCTCATTCCGATAAAATTTTCTAACATCATGGAGAAACTTCCTCTTTTGATGAAAGATCATATTTTCAGGCATTACATCACTCACCAAGTAGTTTGTAAAATCTGCAAACCATGGAATTAGATCATGTGAGGCAGCCAATACTAGTTCATCTGAAAAGGAATCATTGATCTCCAACTCGTTCCCCACTTTCCCTTCTTCCTCTAATCGGGATAGATGGTCTGCAACTTGGTTTTTTATACCCCTTCTATCTTTCACCTCAAAATCAAATTCCTGTATTAGTAATACCCAATGAAAAAGTTGAGGTTTTGCATCCTTTATGGCTATTAGATACTAAATTGCAGCATGGTCAATGTGCACCACCACAGTTGTGCCAAGGAGGTAAGCACAAAATTTCTCAAAGAATATACTACAATTAACAACTCTTACTCTGTGATTTTGTAGTTCTTTTGAGCTGCATTGACAGCCTATTAGTATAGTAGATGATATGAAAGATCTTATCATGTCTTTGTCCAAGGACAACACCCAAGGCTACACCACTAGCATCACACATGATTTCGAACGACTTCAATCAGGAGCAAGTATGATGGGTGTTGTGATGAGTTTCTCCTTTAGGAACTCAAATTCCTTGAGACAAGCTTCATCAAATACAACATTGCATCATTCTCTAACAACCTGCATAAAGGGTTAGAAATATTTGAAAATTCTTTAACTAAAACCAACATGTTCTAAAAAATTGCCAATCCCCTTAAAAGATATAAGAGGTGGAAGTTTTCAAATAACTTCAATTTTTGACTTTTCCATCTCAATACCCTTTATAGAAATCTTGTGCCCCAATACTATCCCTTTTGTGGATATGAAATTGACACTTTTTCCAATTTAACACCAGATTTGTATCTTCACATCGCTTAAGTACTGCAGCCAAGTGTGCTAAGGAATCCTCAAATGAGTTGCCCACTATCGAAAAGTCATCCATAAATACCTCGATAGTGTCTTCCACCATATGTGAGAATATGGACATCATGAATCTCTATAATGTGGCTAGCGCATTGCATAATCCAAAAGACATTCTCTTGAAAGCGAATGTACCATAAGGACAGGTAAATGTCGTATTCTCTTAATCCTTTGGTGTAATATAGATCTGGTTGTATCTTGAGTACCTATCAAGAAAGCAATAATATGCTCTCCTTGAAAGCTTGTCTATCATCTAAGCCATGAATGGTAGTGGGAAGTGATCTTTTTCAGTGCAACATTTTAGCTTTCGGTAGTCTATGCACTCTTTCCATCCAGTCACTGTTCTAGTTGTTACAAGCTCATTCTTCTAATTTTGAACTACTGTCATACCTCCTTTCTTTGGTACACATTGCATCGAGCTAACCCATTGGCTATCAGAGATTGAAAAAACCATCCCCGCATCTAACCACTTAATGATTTCCTTTTTTACCACATCTTGCATGATTGGATTTAGCTTCCTTTGAAGCTCAATACTATGTGTGCAATCTTCAATTTAATCTTGTGAGTGAAAATCCCTAGTGGGATACCAATAATGTCCGCAATAGTCCACCTGATGGCTCTTTTGTAAGTTTTAAGAATAGATATCAGTGTTTCTACCTATCAATCCAACAACATTGTAGAGATAATTACTAGCATTGTATTGTGAAGACTAAGAAATACATATGGAAGATGAACATGCAATGACTTAAGCTTCAACACTGGTGGCTCTTCTATCAATGGCTTAGCTGGATGGTTTGCTCTATTTTTCAATTCAAGATCCAGCTTTTTAGGTGTATATGAATAGGCACCCCTCCCTACTACAACTTTCACTATTTCAGCCGATTTAATCAGTGCCGATGTTAGAGCTTCAGTTGTAAAGCTTTCTTCTATTAATTCCATAATTGCATCATCGACAAAATCAATTACAAACATTACTCCCAAATCATTTGGCTATCGTATGACTCTACAGACATTGAATACTATTCCCTCACAGTTCATCCTAAATTTTAGTTATCCACTCTCCACATCTACTAGTGCTCTTCCAGTGGAGAAATATGGGCGACCCAAAATAATGGGTACTTCAAAATTGACTTCACAATCTAATATGACAAGGTCTGTTGGAAAGATAAATCTCTCCACTTTGACTAGCACATCAATCAGTATACCTACTGGCCTTTTTATGGTTCACTCTGCCATTAGTAGCTGCATTGTAGTTGGTCCGGGGGCTCCCAAGCCCAACTGCTCATAGACAGCCAAAGGCATCAAATTTATGCTGGCTCCCAGATCACATAATTCCTTTGCGAATTTCAATGCTCCAATTGTACAGGGGATTATGAAAGCTCCAGGATCCTCCTTTTTCTGCACTAAGGAGTATGATGCTATTGCTTTGCAATGATGAATGTTTTCCTAAGGGCCAAAGCTTATTGTTCTCTTTTTGGTAACCAAATCCTTCATGAACTTTGTGTACCCTGACGTTTGCTCCAGTACTTCCACCAATGGAATATTGATGGATAACTGCTTTAACATAGAAATAAATTTGTAAATTTTTCATCTTTAGTTTTCTTTTTAACACATTCGGGAATGTGGGGAGGCGGTATTGGGATCTGTGTCTATAATTTATGATTTTCTTTAGCCTTCCCTGCCTCTACCTCAATTTCCTTAGCTTGTGACCCTTCCTTGCTTTCCACTCTCCTATGTGATCCGCACCCAAGGCGATGCATTACCTATACATCACAACTCTAAAGGATCCTGTCAAGTGGCGTTGCTTGCCTTAAGGAGCCTGTCAAGTGGTGCATCATATGCCTTATAGGACTTGTCAAGCAGCGTGTTTTGTGCCTCAATGCTCAAATCCAGCGGCATGTCACGCCTCTCAATATGGGGGTCAAACAGTGCACTACTCTACTCTCTTGCTTTCATCTGCATTGGACCCTATTTCGAGTGTGTGTTGCTCAAGGGTGGTCATGCCACTTTTCATTGCTAAAACTAATGCACCGATCAATCTCAGGTCTATATTTTGGCAGTACTGATATTTGTTCCATTTTTTGCTCCAACTATTTGATTGAGAAAGAATGTGATTCAACCATCTTAACCATACTAGAAAGCTCTTCACGCATATTATTTACACTCTATTCTAAGAACTTAAGTTTTGTTAGTACTAGGCCAAGTATGGCTTCTATCTTTGCATCTTTAGAGTTGTTAGGTGGTGGTCCACACTTTCTCCAATTTCCTTTCTCTCTGCCACCATAGCCTTTATTTTCATAGTTGAGACTTGTTTTGAATTTGATTCCCTTGATTGTCTCGCGAGGTGATATCCAGCAAAATCAGCCTCTTCATCATAATCGGGGTAATATTTATAATACATGTATGTTTAGTTTGCATGTTAACCACTTTCACTTTGTGTGTGTTCATAGTAGTCAAGTGCGTGGTGATTAGTTCCATCTAAGGTTTAATCTGGGCCATGTCTTGATCACGTTCCATCTTTCTCCTTTATAGCTCCGCTGGCACTCCTGTTGAGTGGTTTACAACTCTAGTCTTAGACTCTGTAATACCCCGGAAGTTCCTAAGACTAGACTCGAGAATTTGAAATGAGAACAACAGATAAATATGATATTTGACTCAGAACAACTCATGGTACGAGTTCTGGGAAGGAGTAACGACCCATAGGAACCACCCGTAGTCAGACTCTCAATAGGAGGCTTAGTAGTAACGAGTCAAGAGATGACCTGTTAGGTGATGTAACGGGTCGTGGATTGAAGTCGTTGTTTGTCTTTGTGGTACTAGGGTTGGATGGTATGAGTCGAGGTACGACTGGTTGTAAGGATCAATGAATCATGGTAAGTTCCCATGAGGAGATGCAATGAAAGTTGGCGTAGAGGACACGGGTGGGTCCAATGACCCGTGGTTTGGAGGTATGATTCGTTGGTTAACTCGTGGTGGAAGTTCCAGAAGTTTTACTTGTGGAGTCAGTGATGATGATGAGAGGACACAATGGATTGTTGTGTTGAGTAATGACTCATTCTATGAAGTCATCATTCGCGGGCCTGAGAATTGAGGAAATGTTGGAAAGAAGTAACATATGGAAACCACGAGTCATGGAGTGAGGTACGATTGGTAGTATGAGTCGTGGTCACTTGGAGTCCTATTTTCCATATTTTTCTTTAAGGGAATTTTCATAATTCCTAAGCTCCTAAGTCCTAAACTACACAGTTTTAAGCTCAGTTAGGAGGATTTTTAGGGTGCTTAACCTATTATAACCCATTCCCTCCCCATGCATGCAAACTAGAGGATTTCTAAAGGAAGATCAAGCCTAGAAATCCCCAATTTTTTCTCCAACTCTTTTGGGATTTAAAGGGAGAGTGTAACATCAGATTACCCAGGTATGTAGGGTTGTGAATGAGAGTCCCTCTTAACTCTCATGCCCCAATTTCCCTCCATGTTCATGAATTCAAGTATTAAAGTAATTTGATGATCCTATAGGGTTTTAATACCAAATTTATGGAATTCTCTTTGATTTGATTATGGGTCAATTCCATTCATGTTCTAAATTTTATTTTAAGATCCATGGACTGATTTTATATTTAAATTAATTATAATTTTTATGATTCGAAATTCAATTCAATCTATGCCCAATTATGCAAAGTATTGATGAAAAGTAAAGTTATGTTTCTGTATGATTTTGATCTTCCTAACCGTAAATTATGAAATAATGATTTATGATATGATTTCTCTTCTAGTACTCTTCATGGATTTAAGAATGTCAAGTATATAAATTTTATAAAATTATGCATGTTCTTCATGATTTATGAATTTATGACTTTTGGCCGACTCACGAGTCTATACTCAAGGATAATCATGCATTTCAAGTATGATCAAGTAAGTTATGATTTATTTTTCCATGAACTTCATGAATGATTTCACAATTATGATATGAGCTTCATGTGCATGTTTTTGGGAGCAGTGTCTAACACCGAGTAGACCCGACGTTCAGGTAGCCTCCATGGTGTCAGAACTACATGCCACCGTAGGTATGTACATATATTTTTGGATCGCTTGTGATATCACATCATGCACGTCCCTTTCCTGGAAAGCCTGGGGTGGCTTTGCCCACTTAAGCGAAAAGTTGGGATATCATGTGAGCACTATCATGATGGTTTCGATTAGGACGAGGTCTCCCATTGTTCCTCATGATTTATGCATTGTTATGTTTTATTTTATTTTTGCTCAAGCTATGTTTTATAAGGTTTCTCTCATGATTATGATTATGACTAGATTATGAATGATTTTAAAACCTTGAGCCCTTATGTTTATATTATGATACTCACTTCATGTTCATACTGCTCTACTCTTATGAACTCTTATGTGTTTTAACTGTCTGTTTTTATTTACCTTGCATACTCAATACATTCCAAGTACTGACCGCATACTCTATGTTGTATCATTTCATGATACAAGTCCATGGGATCAGTTTCAGCCACATCATTAGTCCTGCTTTCCTCTCGGACCTGTTTTAGCCAGCGTTGGTGAGTCCTCATCCTTCGAGGCATCTCAGTTATCCATTATTATGTTATATCAGTTACAGAATTTTGTCGATCTTTTTGGGGGTGCTATCCCATCAGCTCATTAGTTATGTTAGAGGCTTTTCAAACAATATGTAGAAAATCAACTTGTCATTGTTGACTCTATTTTAGCTTGATATGTATGCAGACTTCCATTTAAGCATGTTTTATTATTTCAGCTCTGCTTGTTGTATGCTCTCAGATACTATATTCATACCATGGGTCGATTTGGAGTCTCTCGGGGTTCCTTGTCTGGTATCTCTATCCGGGCCTATGTTCGGGTCATGAAAAACTTGTTATCAGAGCATTAGGTTATGAAGTGTCTTAGGGTGTCTGAAACCCGCGCTAAGTAGAGTCTTTTCCATGGGTATGAAGCACACCATACTTATGACGAAGAGGCTATGAAATGTTTAAGGAAACTTACCTTCTTTCATGATCTATGTTGTGCGATGAAATATCTTTCTATACATCTAACTCATACTATACATGTTTTCAGAATCATGCCTCTTCACTGGGTTAATGGAAGAAGAAATGGAAATGGAAATGGTCATGAGAACGACAACGGAGATGGCCACTAGCAGGCCTCACCAAACCCCGAGGATCATGTGCCCGAGGAGGTTGCCCATGTAGAGTTTAGGGCTGCTATGCAGATGTTGGAACAGGCATTGATCGCCCAAGTCAACCAGCAGGCAGTAGTGCATGTTCCCCAGAATGGGAATGTGGTAGCGACAAGGGTCAAGAACTTTCTTAGGATGAACCCTCTGGAGTTCCTCGAGTCAAAGGTGGACGAGGATCCACACGAGTTTATTGATGAGATCCATAAGATCACCCAGATCAAGGGTTTGATAGGGGAGAAGTGTGCAGACGTATCCTCTTATCAGTTGAAAGGGATTGTCCATATCTGGTTCAGACAGTGGAAAGATTGCAGAGCAGTTGGAGGGGGTCCCATTGGTTGGATGAGTTCCTTACCAATTCATGGATCGATTCTTTCCCTGTGAGATGAGGGAGATCAAGGCAACTAAGTTTGTGAACCTGATGAAGAATAATATGACAGTCCAAGAATATGCTTTGGAGTTCACCCGTTTGTCCAAATACGCACCAGAGTTGGTGGCTGATCAGAGAGCTCGAGTGAGCAAGTTTGTGCAATAAGTAGCAGACAACCTGGTCAAGGATTGTAGTAGCACTATCTTTCACCAGGACATTGGCTTCTGTCAATTGGTTTTGTACGCCCAGTAGATAGAGGCAGTGCATTTTAGAGAGAGGGAGGACAAGAGAGCCAAGAAAGATAGTTTCGGGTCCTCCTCGTAGAGGTCGGGAGGTAGACATCGTCAGCAGTACCATCATAGGTCATTAGCTCCAGCGCTGTCATCGGCTAGTGCTCCGTCTAGATCACGAGGTTATTAGAGGAGAAGAGCATCAGGTTTGAGGGGCAGAGGAGCATGTAGGTAGAGTGTACCTTCCCAGTCTGCGGGAAGTGTGGCATAAATCACATAGGGAAGTGCTTGATTGGATCAGATATCTGTTTTGGGTGTGGTAGAACTGAGCATAGGCACTGAGAGTGTCCTTTGGCTAGGCAGGATGATGGTAGAGGTTGTACTCAAACTACCAGTTCAGCAGTAGTACCATCACATCCAGCTTAGCAGGGTGCATCCACCAGTGCAGGTGGTGGTCAGTGCCAGAATAGGTTTTATGCCCTCAAATCTCGTCTGGAGCAAGAGACATCACCAGATGTGGTCACTGGTATGTTATGAGTATTCCACTTTGATGTATATGCATTGCTAGACCAAAGGGCTACTTTATCTTTTGTGATGCCCTATGTTGCTAGTAGTTTTGGAGTCAGTCCCAAAATCCTATAAGAACTCTCTCAGTCTCTACTCCAGTAGGTGATTCAGTTATAGCTCGATGGGTATACTTAAATTTCCCTGTCACAGTCCTTTAGAAAGTTACCTCAGCAGATTTAATAGAGCTAGCCATGACATATTTTGATGTTATCATGGGCATGGATTGGCTACATGCATGTTATGCCTAAGTGAATCATAGAACCCATGCGGTAGATTTCTAGTTTTCGGGTGAGCCAGTCGTAGAGTTGAAGAGTAGTTCAGTTGTTCCTGTAGGTTGTTTCATTTCCTACCTTAAAACCATAAAGATGATGTACAAAGGTTGCATATACCATCTAGTTAGGGTTTAAGATGCTATATTTGAAACCCCAGCTATCCAGTCAGTTCCTATAGTGTGCGAATATCAAGAAGTGTTTCTAGATAATCTACCAGGAAATCCTCCTGAGCGGGAGATTGATTTTGGTATTGACCTTCCTCCCGATACACAACCTATATCTATTACTCCTTAAAAAATGGCTCCAGCTGAGCTAAGGGAGTTGAAGAAGCAGTTGAAGGATCTTTTAGAAAAGGGTTTCATCAGACCTAGCAAGTCCCCATAGGGTGCACCAATCCTCTTTGTCCGGAAGAAGGATGGTTCCCTTCGGATGTGCATTGACCATAGGCAGTTGAACAAGGTCACAGTCAAGAAAAGGTATCCCCTTCCCAGAATTGATGACTTTTTTGACCATCTTCAGGGTGCCAAGTGTTTTTCAAAGATAGACCTCAGATCCGGATATCAACAGCTCAGGATTAGAGAGAGTGACATCCCGAAGACAACCTTCAGGACTCGGTATGGTCACTATGAGTTTGTAGTTATGTCTTTTGGACTAACGAATGCTCCTACAACTTTTATGGATTTGATGAATAGGTGGTTCAAACCGTATTTAGACATGTTTATAATTGTGTTCATAGATGACATTCTCATATACTATTGGAGTGAGGAGAAGCATGCTGCTCATTTTAGGGTGGTGCTACAGACTCTTAAGGATTGCCATTGTATGCTAAATTCAGCAAGTGTGAGTTTTGGTTAAACTCAGTAGCATTTGTTTGTCATGTGGTGTCAAGTGAGGGTGTACGGGTGGACTCTCAAAAGGTAGAAGCTGTGAAGAATTGGCCTAGACCAGTTAGTCCTTTAGATATCAGGAGTTTCTTGGGTTTAACTGGTTACTACAGGAGGTTTGTTGAAGGGTTTTCATCAGTTGTGGCACTGTTGACTAAGTTGACCCAGAAGAAAGTGAAGTTTCAATGGTTGGAGGCCTATGAGAAGAGCTTCCAAGAGTTGAAGACTCGACTCACCTCAGTACCAGTGTTGACTCTACGTGAGGGTACTGATGGGTTTATTGTGTATTATAATGCCTCGAGGATCAGCCTTGGTTGCGTATTAATGCAGCACGATAAGGTAATAGCCTATACTTCCAAACAACTGAAAGTCTATGAGAAGAACTATCCAACTCACGACCTCAAGTTGGCAGCAATAGTATTTGCCTTGAAGATTTGGAGACACTATTTGTACGGGGTCCATGTGGATGTGTTTAGGGACCACAAAAACCTACAATACGTGTTTACCCAGAAGGATCTAAATCTACGTCAAAGAAGGTGGTTAGAGCTTCTTAAGAATTATGATATGAGTGTCCTTTATCATCTGGGCAAGGCTAATATAGTGGCATATGCTCTTAGAAGGTTTTATATGGAGAGTGTGTCCCATGTGGATAAGGAGAGGAAAGAGTTAGTGAAGGATAAGAGTTAGTGAAGGATATGCATCATCTTGTAGGACTAGGAGTTTGTCTTGTTGACTCGACAGATAGTGGTGTCAATGTTCACAACTGGATCAGAATCTCCCTTGGTGACCGAAGTCAAGGCTAGGCAAGACGAGGATCCTATTTTGGTAAAGCTGAAGGAGGTGGTTCAGAATCAGAAGGTGGAGGTTTTCTCCCAAGGGAGAGATGGTGTATTATGATATCAAGGTCATTTGTGTGTTCCGGGTGTTGATGACTTGAGGGAGAGAAAGTTACATTAGGCTCATTGTTCTAGATATTCTATATATCCAGGTTCCACCAAGATGTACTATGACCTACGAGAAGTCTATTGGTGGAATGACATGAAGAAGGACATAGCAGAGTTTGTGGCAAAGTGCCCGAATTATCATAAGGTGAAAGTTAAGCATCAAAGGCCTGGAGGTGTGCGTAAGACATTAGCATCCCTACTTGGAAGTGGGAGGAAATCAATATGGACTTTATTATAGGGTTTCCTCGTACTTGTCAACAGTAGGATTCTGGGTTGTTGTAGACAGGTTGACTAAAGCAGCTCATTTTCTATCGGTCAAGACTATCGACTCAGCGGAGGATTATGCTAAATTGTATATTCAAGAGCTAATCCAGTTGCATGGAGTGCCCTTATCCATTATTTCAGATAGAGGTACTCAGTTTACCTCCCAGTTTTGGAGATCGTTTCAAAAGGGACTTTGTACTTAGCTTAAGCTTAGTACAAATTTTCACCCACAAACAAACGGTCAGGCTGAATGGACCATTTAGACTCTTGAGGATATGTTGAGAGTGTGTGATTGATTTTAAGGGTAGTTGGGATGATCATTTACCTCTCATCGAATTTGCATATAACAACAGTTACCATTCTAATATTCAGATGGCTCCGTTTGAGGATCTTTATCGGCGGAGGTATAGATCGCCTATTGGTTGGTTCGAAGTTGGTGAAGTTACGTTGATAGGGCCAAATTTAGTTCATGAGGCTATGGAGAAAGTCCATCTTATAAGGGAAAGGTTGAAAATAGCTCAGAGTCGGCAAAAGTCCTATGTTGATGTGAGGAGGAGAGAACTTGAGTTTGAAGTTGTTGATTAGGTGTTTTTGAAGGTATCTCCCATGAAGGGAGTGATTAGATTCAGAAAGAAGGGGAAACTTAGTCCCCGCTATATTAGCCCGTACAGTATTGTGAGACGTTGTTGGCAAGGTGGCTTATGAGTTAGAGTTGCCCTCAAATTGGGTTCAGTATATCCAGTGTTCCATATATCGCTCTAAAAGAAGTGTATGGGCGATTTGGCTTTGGTTGTTCCGGTGGAGAGCGTAGGTGTGAAGGATAGCCTCATCTATGAAGAGGTTCCGGTTGAAATACTTGATCTTCAGGTTCAAAAGTTAAGAAACAAAGAAGTAGCTTCAATAAAGGTGTTGCGGAGGAACCAACATGTTGAGGGAGCCACGTGGGAGGCTGAAGTAGATATGATGGCTAACCACCCGCATCTCTTCACTTTCGAACTAGTTCCATCTTGAGGTATCAATTTCCTCCTTTGTACTCTACTCAGTTTGATGTTTAGTTCGTGTTTTCTTGTTTCTTTCATGTCAATGCATGATTGTGTGATTCATGAATTCAATTTATTCATGTGTTACTGTCCAAAGTCAGTCACTCCGTCAGTTTTCAACTCTAGATGTTCAGTATTCAGGATGGCAGGTTTTCCCTAGTGATTCAGTATGTTTACCCCACATTCGATGATGAATGTTCCCAAGGTGGAGATATTGTAATAACCTGAAAGTTCCTAAAACTAGACTTGGGAATTTGAAATGAGAAAAATAGAAAAATTTGAGATTTGACTTGGAACGACTCGTTGTATGAGTCATCGGAAAAAGTAACAACCCGTAGGAACCACCCGTAGTCAAACTCTGCAGAAGGAGGCTCAGTAGTAACGAGTCTAGGGATGACCTATTGGGTGATGCAACCGGTTGTGGGTTGAAGTTGTTTTTTGTCTCTGTGGTACCAGGGTTGGATGGTACGAGTCGTAGTACCACTCGTTCTAAGGAACAATGAGTCATAGTAAGTTCCTGTGAGGAGGTGCACTGAAAGTTAGCGCAGAGGCAACGGGTGGGTCCAATGACTCATGGTTTGGAGGTACGATTCGTTGGTTGACTCATGGTGGAAGCTCGAGAAGTTTTACTTGTGGAGTCAGTATGAAGACGAGAGGACACAATGGGTCATTGTGTCGAGTAATGACTCGTTCTGTCGAGTCATCATTCGCAGGCCTCAGAATTGAGGAAATTTTGGAAGGAAGTAATAGATGGAAACCACGAGTCGTAGGAGTGAGGTACGACTCGTGGTCACTGGTAGTGCCTATTTTCTAAATTTTTTATTAAGGGAATTTTCGTAATTCCTAAGCTCCTAAATCCTAAATTATGTCGTTTTAAGCTAAGTTAGGAGGGTGTTAAGGGTGCTAACATATTATAACCCATTCCCTCCCCATGCATGCAAACTAGAGGATTTCTAAGGGAAGATCAAGCCTAAAACTCCCCAATTTCTTCTCCAACTCCTTTGGGCTTTCAAGGGAGAGTGTAAGATCAAATTACCCAAATATGTAGGGTTGTGAATGAGAGTCCCTCTTTACTCTCATGCCCCAATTTTCCTCCATGTTTATGAATCCAAGTATTAAATTAATTTGATGATCCTATGGGGTTTTAATCACAAATTTATGAAATTTTCTTTAATTTGATTATGGGTCAATTCCTTTCATGTTCTAAATGTTGTTTTACGATCTATGGGTAGATTTTATATTTAAATTGATTATAATTTTTATGATTTCAAATTCAAGTCAATATATGCCCAACTATGCAAAGTTTCATGAAAAGTCAAGTTATGATTCTATTATGATTTTGATTTGCCTAACCTTAAATTATGAAATTATGATTTATGATATGATTTCTCTTCAACTACTCTTCACGGATTTATGAATGTCAAGTATATGAATTTTCTACAATTATGCATGTTCTTAATGATTTATGAATTTATGACTTTTGGCCGAGCCACGGGGCTGTACTCATGTGCATGTTTTTGGGAGTAGTGTCTAGCACAGAGTAGACCCGGCATTCAGGTAAACCCCGTGGTCTAAGAACTCCGTGCCACAATTAGTATATACATGTATTTTTGGATCCCTTGTGATATCACATTATGCAAGTCCCTTGCCTGGCAAGAATGGGGCGGCTCTGCCCACTTGAGCAAAAATTTGGGGCACCATGTAAGCTCTATCATGATGTTGTCAGTTAAGATGAGTTCTTCCATTTTTCCTCATGATTTATGCATGTTATGTTTATGTTATTTTGGCTCAAGCTATTTTTTCTAGTGTTTCTCTCATGATTATGATTATGACTAGATTATGAATGGTTTGAAAACCTTGAGCGCTTATGTTTATATTATGATACTCACTTCATGTTCATACTATCCTACTCTTATGAACTCTTACATGATTTAACTGTCCATTTTTACTTACCTTGCATACTC
>JACEIK010005756.1:21841-41073 GCA_018107945.1 Datura stramonium
TATAGGATTCTGGTTAGCTGAAGTTTATATGCAGGTGGCTATAGGCCCAGTCGGCCGGAGGCTGTATTTACAGCCGTTATATAGCCCGTTGTTTCCAGAATATCTGAGATAGAGCTAGCCAGGCACCAGATGTGCTTAGGCTCACCAGTTAGCACTCCAGGTCCTTCTAGGGCACCAGGTGCCAGTCATACCCCCCAAGGCGGGGTGTGACACAGAGTAGCATCTAGACAGAGCATACCTTCCCGGCCTGCGGGAAGTGTGGAAAGAATCAAATTGGAGAGTGTTTGATAGGATCAGATATCTATTTTTGGTGTGGTAGATCCAGGCATATGCGTCGAGAGTGTCCCTTGGCTAGAAAAGGTGGTAGAAGAGGTCTTTCTTAGGCTACCAGTTCAGCAGTAGCCCTAGCCCAGTAGGGTGCGACCACCAGTGCAGGTGGTGGCCAGTGCCAGAGCACGTTTTATGCCCTTGCATCCCGATAGGAGCAGGAGACTTCACTAGATGTGGTCACTGGTATGTTACGAGTATTCCATCTTGATGTATATGCTTTGTTAGGTCCAGGGGCTAATTTATCATTTGTTATGCCCTATGTTTCTAGTAGTTTTAAAATCAGTCCCGAAATCTTATTAGAACCCTTCTCAGTCTCTACTCCAGTCGGTGATTCATTTATAGCTTGACGGATATATAGAAATTTCCCTATCAAATCCTTCAGAAAGTCACCTTAGCAGATTTAGTAGAGCTAGCCATGACAGATTTTAACATTATCTTTGGAATGGATTGGCTACATAAATGTTATGCATCAATAAATTATAGAACCCATGCGGTAGAGTTCCGATTTCTGGGTGAGCCAGTCCAAGAGTGGAAGGATAGTTCAGCTATTCCAATAGGTAATTTCAATTCCTACATTAAGGCCAGGAAGATGATTTCTAAGGGTTGCGTGTACCATGTAGTTAGGGTTAAGGATTTTACGTCCAAAGCCCTGACTATTCAGTTCGTCCCTATAGTGTGCGAATATCTAGAAGTGTTTCCAAATGATTTACCAGGGATTCCTCCCGAGAGGGAGATCGATTTTAATATTGACCTTCTTCTTGATACACAGCCTATATCCGTTCCTCCTTACACAATGTCCCTAGCCGATTTAAGGAGTTGAAGGAGCAGTTAAAGAATCTCTTAGAAAAGGGTTTCATTAGACCAAGAAAATCCTCGTGGGGTGCACCAGTTCTCTTTGTCTAGAAGAAGTATGGTTCCATTCGGATATGTATTGATCATTGGCAATTGAACAAGCTCACCATCAAGAACAGGTATACCCTCCCCAGGATTGATGATTCCTTTGACTAACTTCATGGTGCTAAGTGCTTTTCAAGATAGACCTCAGATACGAATACCATCAACTCAGGGTTCGGGAGAGTGATATTTCGAAAATATCCTTCAAGAATCTGTATGGTCACTATGTGTTTGTAGTTATGTCTTTTGGACTAACGAATGCTCCTACAGCTTTTATGGATTTGATGAACAGGGTGGTCAAGCCACACTTGGATATGTTTGTGATTGTGTTCATAGACGATATTCTCATATACTCTCGGAGTAAGGAGGAGCATGCCGCTCATTTGATGGAGGTGCTACAAACTCTTAAGGATCGCCAGTTGTATGCTAAATACACCAAATGTGAGTTTTGGTTGAAATAAATGGCATTTTGGGGTCATGTGGTGTGAAGTGAGGGTGTACAGGTGCACTCTCAAAAGATAGAAGTGGTGAAGAATTAGCCTAGACCCGTGAATCCTTCGAATATCAGGAGTTTCTTGGGTTTACCTAGATATTATCAGAGGTTCATTGACGGGTTTCATCCATTGCAGCACCATTGACTAAGTTGACCCAGAAGAAAGTAAAGTTTCAATGGTTGGAGGCTTGTGAGAAGAGCTTCCAAGAGTTGAAGACTCGACTCACCTCAGCACTGATGTTGATCCTACTTGAGGGTACCGATGGGTTTGTGGTATATTTTGACACTTCGAGGATTAGCCTCGATTGTGTACTAATGCAGCACGTTAAGGTTATAGCCTATGATTCTAGGAAGTTGAAGGTCCATGAAAATAACTATTCGAGTCATGATTAGGAATTGGCGGTGGTAGTATTTGCCTTGAAGATTTTGAGATACTATTTGTACGAGGTCCATGTGGATGTGTTTACGGACCACAAAAGCCTACAGTACGTGTTTACCCAAAAGGATCTGAATCTATGTTAGAGAAGGTGGTTGGAGCTTTTAAAGGATTATGATATGAGTGTTCTTTATCATTCGAGCAAGGCTAATGTGGATGCTCTTAGCAGTCTTCCTATGGAGAGTGCGTCCCATGTAGATGAGGAAAGGAAAGAGTTTGTGAAGGATTTGCATCAACATGCATGACTAGGAGTTCATCTTGTTGATTTGACGGATGGTGGTGTAAATATTCAGAATAGATCAGAATCATCGTTAGTGACTGATGTTAAGGCTAGGAAAGAAAAGGATCCTATTGTGGTGTCGTTGAAGGAAGTTGTTCGGAATCAGAAGGTGGAGGTTTTCTCCAAAGATGGAGATGGTGTGCTTTGATATCAGGGTCTTTTGTGTGTACCAGATGCTACGGATTTGAGGGAGCAGATGTTTCACGAAGCTCATGGTCCCAGATATTCTATTTATGCAGGTGCCACCAAGATGTACCATGACCTATGGGAAGTCTATTAGTGGAATGACATGAAGAAGGACATAGCAGAGTTTGTGGCCAAGTGTCCAAATTTTCAGCAGGTGAAGGTCGAGCATCAAGGACCTAGAGGGGTACTTCAAGAAATTAGCATTCCTACTTGTAAGTGGGAGGAAATCAATATGGACTTCATTACAGGGTTGCCTCGTACTCGCCGACAGTATGACTCTATTTGGGCGGTTGTAGACAGGTTGACTAAGGAAGCTCATTTTCTACCAATCAAAACTACCGACTCAGCAGAAGATTATGGCAAGTTATACATTCAGGAGTTAGTTCGGTTGCATGGAGTGCCCTTGTACATCATATCAAATTGAGGTACTCAATTTACCTCCCAATTTTGGAGATCATTTTAGAAGGAACTTGGTACTAAGGTCAAACTTAGCACAACATTTCACCCGCAGACAGATGGTCAGGCGGAGCGGACCATTCAGGCTCTTGAGCATATGTTGAAAGTGTGTTGGATTGATTTCAAGGGTAGTTGGGATGATCATTTTCCTCTCATTGAGTTTGCATATAACAACAATTATCATTCCAGCATTCAGATGGCTCCATTTGAGGTTCTCTATGGGCGAAGATGTAGATTACCTATTTGTTAGTTCGGGGTAGGTGAAACTGCGTTAATAGGATCATATTCAGTCCATGAGGCCATGGAGAAAGTTCAGCTTATAAGGGACTGGTTAATAACAGCTCAGAGTCGCCAAAAGTTCTATGCGGATGTGAGGAGGAGGAAGCTTGAGTTTTAAGTTGATGATTGGGTATTTCTGAAGGTATATCTTATGAAGGGAGAGATGAGGTTCAGAAAGAAAAGGAAACTCAGTCCCCATTATGTTGTTCCATACTACATTGTGAGACGTGTTGGAAAGTTCGCTTATAAATTGGTGTTGCCCTCATAATTGTCTTATGTTCATCCAGTTTTCCATGTATCACTTTTAAAGAAGTGCTTGGGTGACCCGACTTTTGTCATTCAGGTGGAGAGTAGAGGTGTGAGGGATAGCCTTAGCTATGAGGAGGTTCTAATAGAAATACTTGATCGTCAGGTTTGAAAGCTAAGAAACAAAGAAGTAGCCTCACTCTAGGTATTATGGAGGAACCAACATGCTGAGGGAGTTATGTGGGAGGCCGAAGCAGATACTAAATGCCCACATCTATTCCCTTCCGACTCAGTTTCAGCTTGAGGTATCAGTTTCCTCCTTAGTATTCTATTCAGTTTCATGTTCAGTTCATTTTCCTCAGTTTCTGTCATGTCAATGTATGTACATGTGATCCATGAATTCAATTTAGTTATGTATTCTAGTCCAGAGTTAGTCACTCCGTCGGTTTCCAACTTAAATGTTCAGTATTTGGAATTGGTAGTTGCATTTCTCATTTAGTATGTTTACCAACATTCGATGATGAATGTTACCAAGGGGGAGATATTGTAATACCACAAAAGTTCTTAAGACTAGACTCGAAATTTGAAATGAAAAGTAGCAGAGAAACCAGAAATTTCCCTCAGAACGACTTGTGGTACAAGTCATTAGTAGGTCTAATGAATCGTGAGAAGCAGTCGTGGTTGAGTTTTGCTGTGAGGAGTTATGTGACAACGGGTTTAAGGAAGATCTGTTGGTTGATATAAGGGGTTGTTGGAAGTGAGTCGTGGTAAGGGTAGTCATGATCAAGGAAGCAGTCACGGGTCATGGAACGACTCGTTAGTTGCAGCTACAGATCGTTGTATGCTCCCATTGGAAGGATTCCGAAAAATGGGTGGTGGTGACAACGAAATCTAATGACGAGTTGTTGGGACTGGTAACAACTCTTCATTTCTGGTCATGGTAGTAGACCTATGATTGGAAAATGGGGTGAAACAACAAGGGAAGTACTGACCCATTGGATCCAGTAATGACCCGTTGTACCGGTCGTGGTCACTGGCAGTACAAAATTTCCAAGTTTTCCATTAAGGGTATTTTCGTCATTCCTTAGCACTATGGTCCTAAACAACGTTGTTTTAAGCACAGTTAGTAGGATTTTAAGGGTGTTAAACGTATTCTAAGAATCTCCATTTCATGCATGCAACTTAGGGCCCTTCTGTGAAGATTAAGTTTTAAGAATCTCTCAAAATCCTCTTCAATTTCCATTTGGCTTTCAAGAGGGAGTGTTGATCAGATTTACCCAAGTATGTGAGGTCATGAATAAGAGTTCCTTTCACTCCCATGCCATAAATTCCTCTCAATTCCATGGATTTCAATTCTAGATTCAAGTTTTAAGATCAATGAGGTTTACTCTGATTCTTGTGAAATTCTCTATGATCTATCCATGGGTCAATTTCTTGCATGTATTAAATCATGCTTTATGATAGATGGAAATATTTTACGACTATTTTGAATATAAATTTATAGATTTAAATTTAAATCCAATTACGCCCAATTATGTATGTTTTATGAAAAGTCAAGTTATGATTTTATTATGATCTTGCTCTTAATTAGCCCAATTATGATTTAGTGCTTTCTGATTTGAATTCTCTCAAGTACTTATCATGGATTTATGAAATGTCAAGTTTATACATGTTTTACAAGTATGCATGGATTTCATAATTTATAGATTTATGACTCTTGGCCAGTGCATGGGCCCTTGTTCATGGCTAATCATGAATTTTAAATAGGGGATCAATAATGTTATTATTTATATGGCCATGAACTTCATAAATGATTTAAGGTTACTATACGATCCCTAATGTACATGTTTTTGGGAGCAGTGTCTAGCACCGAGTAGCCCGGCATTCAAAGGACCATGACAGTGTCTCAGAACTATGTGCCACCGTAGGCTTATGTATATATCCAAATGTTAATGGATCCTCTTTCATGATATCACATACTGCATGTCCCTTGCATGGCAAGCCTGGGATGGCTTTGCCCACTTGAGCGAGATTGATGGAGCATCATGTAAGCTCTATCATGATGGTGTCAGTTATGACGAGTCCTCCCATTGTTCCTCATGATTTATGCATGGTTATGTTATGTTACTTTGGCTCAATTTATGTTCTATAAATGTTTTATCTTATGATTATGATTATGACTCGTTTACGAATGGGTTGAAAACCTTGAGCCCTTATGTTTATGATAATGCTCAAACCATACCTCCTATCAAAGTATGAAGAGGACATTGTCAATAAAGAACCGAACTAGAGGTTGGGGTCGATCCCACAAGGAATATGGAAGTTCTAGACTAATGTCGGTAAGTGAACTTGTTGGGTAGTTACTCAAAAATGGGGGTTTTAAAGAAAACAATAATTAAAAAAACAATTGTTAAAACTTTGGTTTAAATCAAGAATGAAAGATAACTAGAGTTTTGTGTTTCCCATGGGTTCATAACTGGTTAGGGTATACATACGTGATCATTACCAATGCTTACATGTACAACTGATAACTTAGCTTCATCCAAACTACTAGTTCATCCTTATTGAATGACTATACTCATTCATTAGGTCAGGTCTCATGAGCGATTGCAAATTTACCGTTATCAATTTGTCCCAAATTTAACTATCCTGCGACCACAGCTCAAGTTAATACAATGATCATTAAGATCAAGGCTTTATTGTAATTCTCTTTTCCTTATCTTTACCTCTCTAGGCTCAAGCAAGTAAAGAATTCGGGCAAGTCCTAATGTTGTGCACTGTTAAGAAAGTTTTAAGCATAAATAAAATACAATACAAGTGTTTTGCATTTATTTTATATCAGTTTTATGCAACTCTAGCTTGTTAATCCACCATGGTTCCCAGAACCCTAGCTATGGAGGTTTTAGCCTCTCATAGTTACAAGAATGTGATTTACATTCATGGTTAAACACATAAATCAATACTTACAATTATGGATGACAGAAAAACTTCTTTGTATAAATCAGTAAAATCCTCAAGAACAAAATATGAAGATCAAGAGAAATTCAAAAAAAGGTTGATTACAAGTCAAACAACTCAATTCTATCTTCTAACCCTTAATTCGCATGTCCTCCAATCAGTTCTAATTAATTCCAACTTTCTCTCCAATGATTTTTAATGAAAATAAAACATAAAACATATTTATACAGATATAAAAATACTTTTCATAGGCTAATAGGATGAATTTCCATAACTGAAGTAGCTTGTGTCACGACCTATCCTACGATCCGTAGCAGGTACGTACGGGTCGTACTTGTTTCCCGTATGTCATTGGCTGGCTGAAATTTGGCTATATGTTGGACCTTGTTATGACTCGTATATGTTTCCCACGAGTCGTACTGAGCTTCCGTGGCTTGACTCTGAGACTTTGCAATTTTTCTGAAGTTCTTCACGAGTGATATGGTATGACTCGTACATTGATACCACGACTTGTACTGTCTATCCATATTAGGAGTCAGCCTCTTGTGCAAATCTTCTGAATCTTTCCATGATTTCCATACTATGGACCGTACAAGCATTGTACGACTCGTACTGAGAGTCGTATGATTCACTCTTCATCCTTAGCCTTCTGAAACTTCTCACGATCTGCAGTACAACTCGTAACACCACCCTATCGCTCGTACGGAGAATTATGACTTAAGCCTATTTTCTACACTTTCAGGGTATCTTTTGCACATTGTTTCTCCAACACCTATTTATCCTATAACTAAAGAAAAAGTTCCTTATATCCGTATATCCTCAACTTAAGACTTTGCTTGTCCTCAGGCAAATAAAAAGAAAAACTAAATATGACGCTCGACTAGAAACTAAACCTAGGATACTACAACCAATACTAACAAAACTTGAACTATACATTAAATAGTTTTCTTACCCTTTTCCATGAACCAACATCAGCTATTGTACCACAAGCAACCACAAACATGCTAAACAGGTATCAAGACATGTCATCTAGCTATTAACAGGAAATCAAGTCATCACCGATGCATTTCACACAGACCAATGGTAAAAGTAAACATAATCCATGTACCCTCACAACAAATGAAGTTCCCACTCACAGATATAGTATCAAATATTGCATGAGACTAAACTAGCAAGATGCTCACTCTCACAAAGAAGTCTCAAGTACTGTGTATCAAATTCCATAAGCTTGCCCTTATTTTCTGTACTTCCGTTTATTAGATGGTCGGATAAGGATAGTATAGGACTTGTTTTGGCTTGTAATATAGGCTTTAGGGTTGTACATGATAAATATGAATGATTTTATGAGTGACTATCCCTTCCTTGGCACTACATACATTGGCTTCACCATTCACCTATTTCACCCTTTATGTTTTTCATTCCTTTATTTCCCTTTTCACCTCTTTTATGTACATTTGTATGGGAGTGGTGTACTTTCTACTTTTTCCAACATTTTTTCTTTTTAATTTTTTGTTTCAAGATTTTTAAATTTTTTCATCTCTCTTTTTTTTGTTAAACTTTTCACACCACACCTCATTTTTAGCCTTGTCTCTTCTCTTTCCCTTTTTCCTCGTTCCCACCATTTATACACTCCTACTCTCGCCACCCTCAACTTAGGCATTTTGCCTATGTTGAGGTTCACAATATCCAAGGAAAAACCAGGGCCAAAACAGGTTCATTATAAAAAAAAATGGGTACAATTAATCAGTTAATAATGAAAATGGTCTATTAAAGGCTCAAAATATGGATCAAGGGGATCATCTGCTTTTGTTAGGGTTATTTAGGCTAAAAGTGAGTTTAACAAATAACAGCCTATAATCATATCCTAACCAACCATCCTTAACATATGCAAAGACCAACCAGGAAAGTCTAGATCTTAAACACAGTACTGAACTAAGTATTACACCTCACTCACTCTCGGCACATGGCTTATATTCAACCCACCTGTCTGGTTTACACATGGATTAACAAGACCCCTCATGCTAATAAACTAAATGACATCAAAAGATCCATAGAAATCATGCATGCAGTCACAAATAAATAGCTAATACATCAAAAAAATTTAAACAGGGTCAATTTTTTCAAAAATAAAAACTAATGCATTGTCTTTGGCTGAGTACTCCTAAGTTATTTTCGAATTACACAAAAATCACAAAATAAGAAATTAAAAATCCAAAACATGTCGGTTCTACTAGATAGCATATCCAAGTGAAAAGAAGCACGACAAAAAAAAACTCTCGGATGAATCAAAAATCCCAAAAATCATAAGTACACCCCTTCCCTTTTTTGAAAATTAAGCTTCGTCCCGAAAGCATGAACTATAAGAACATAGGGAAGGGAATATACCTGTGGCGCTCTAGGCACTCCTGTCATCCTGCAGAGGAGGTACCTCCACTGTAATCATGGCGCTAGCGGTGGCCGGCGCACTCAATGAAGTATCCATAGGGGGAGTGGTTACTCCTTCAGTAGTCTTGGCTGCTTCTACAGCCTCTGTGTCAATCGGGGCTGAAGGTTGCTCACCCGAAGGGTCACGACCACTAGCAAGATCGGGCTAATTCATGGTGGAGTTGCCTGCTCCTCTAGCTCGGTCCTGCAGCTCTAAGATATGTGAGTCATGAATCTGCAGGCTCTCTACTCTAGCCCGCTTGCGATCTTTCCTTTCCATCTTCCTTCTCTTTCTAAGACTCTCCTCTCTAACATCCTCAGAAGCTCTTTTCTTTCCCTTATCTCCAGCAGCTACCATCGGCTCCCAGTATGTCTCCAGATCAATCTCCTCATCTGGTTCTATATCAAAGTTTGGAAGAGTGGGGGCTGCTATGACTGTCAGTTGTCGTGATGACAACTCGGCTACTTGGCTCCGAAGTGCCCCCAACTCCTCATGGAGATTGTTGGTGATTGTTTTTCTTGGCAATGTGCTCATTAAAATGGCTCTCAAATCCATCCAAACGAGCATGTAGGGCCTGAGATATTGTATTTATCTTTTCTTTGACCCATGGCTTTATATTTTCCATCATAGCTTGAATTTTTCGTTCAGCCATGGTCAACCATTTGGCCAGTTTCTGGAGGAAGTCCTAAGGCACCAAAATATGCCTTGCTGGAGTTTGAGTCTGTAGGCTAGGTTGTGGTGTAGTTGAAGTGCTAGGAGCTGACTTTGAATACCGGCACCTGTAGTTAGTGTCTCAATCTGCTCCTGTAAGGTGGGGGCATTCACCTGTGCGCCCCCTGCTGGCTGGACTGATGGAATTGTGGTTGGAAGCCGGGCTCAGCTTACTGGGTTCATCTCATTTTAGATAGGGCCAATGTTTGCAATCCTCTGGCCTCCGACCAGATGCTCCTCACCTCGTCGTATTGGCACCCCTACCTTTGTGCATAGTCTAAATACAAGAGTCGGGAATGGTATGGTAGTGCTCATTCCCACCGCCCGATCTCGTATCTCTTCTGCAATGATCCTTGGGATGTTGATAGGATAACGGGATATGAGGTATGCCACGAAAGTAGCTCTATCAGCACTCAATGTGTTGTCGTTGACCGTGGGTGCTAACCGGTGGCGTACTAGTGTCCAACAAGCTTTTTCTATGAAATTTGAGCGAGTTCTTTGTCACCTGATCCACCAGTAACCCAGTTTGCTTCTTCCTTATTCTCAGCAATCACACCCACCAACCATTGCAACTATCTCTGCCTTTCCTTCAACCATACTCAAGCATTATACGTGTAGGCACGAACTGTGGTCCATACAGAACCCGAGAGATGGTCTGCTCCGTCTACCTCTCATCCTCGGACCAACACACTCTCCAGTCAGGGCTGGTATTTAATTTTCTGCCTCTCCTTTGCCTTTTGCTCCGTGTTGGTCAATTAGTTGGCATAGAACTCCCAGACCAATATCGTGGTATACTGAGCTGGAGTCTTGGCCATCCACTCAAAAACATTGAGGCTGAATATCCGCTTCATGTTCTCAACTTCATTCAATGAGTTTGTGAGGATCCGCGATTCTGCCTGGATGCTCTGCCTTGGCTTGTTTTTGGCGGTGAGAGACATGCCTTGCTCATAAATATCTCTAGCTCCCAGCACTCTCCACCAGACTGTGAGGTTCTCTTTGTATGGCTTCTGTACTTGTGCAGCATTAGGAGACTTCTCCTCTGAGTAATTGCTGCCACTTTCCTCTCTAGATTAGGTCTCCTCAGACCCCTTATTTTGCATTTGAGTCATTTCTTGACTCCTGATTACCTTCTCTATCTCCCTCCTCAGACTAGGGAGCTTGGGCAGATGTGGCAGTAGCTACTTCAGCTTGTGCTTTTGATTTTTCCTAGTGGTTTTGGTTTTGTTAGTGTCTGAAGTATCTACCTGGTAATCCTCGACTGAACCACTATGGGCGTCGCCTGCTCGCTCAGCCTCAGACTCAGATGTTTCATCAAGTAATGTTCTACGGACAGTTGCTTTAGATGTTTTGCATTTCATTGTCATTGTTACTGTAGAGAGGAAAGTTAGAATTCCATATTTGATAAAGAAGAACTAGAAAAGAAAATTTTCATATTCTCAACACGGGTCAATAGTACGGGTCATAAAATGGAGGTACGACTCGTATGAAGGCCTAAAATCTCTGTATGCATATTATGGCTCACAGATATGACTCATACCACGAAGGTACAACCTGTACCTTGAGTCCTCTAATAAAGCCCCTGTACTACCATTTTCTCTGTATTTTTCCACAACTTGTGGTATGACCTGTAGGTCAATTCCATGAGTCATAGGAAGGACTCTTCTGCCTCATCTAGCTTAGTCATGTTTAGGTCTTGGGTACGAACGCACAGTACGACTCGTACTGAAAAACCAGAAACCATACTGTGTTTTATACCACTTTCTTGAATTATTCAATTTTGTTCAGTTTGCAGGGATTCTTTTTCACAATTTGGGTACTCAGATTTCCCCAGTTCTATGAATATCATTCAATCAATTAACCACCACTCATCCATCCCCTTTTAAATCACTAAACTCAAGTTTGAAAGGCTTCAATTCACAAGTTTTAGCCCAAAAAATATGATGTTTTCCCAGTCGTACAGGGTTCAATAACATCCCTGATCATTGTATCTTTCAGATTTTTCGAGAAAAAACCAAGACTCACACGGATGTTGACATTTATGACCTCAAGAAGCTAAGTTTTTCGATATTCAATGCAATACTTACTTGTTGCTTTTTTTTCTTGGACTGGTAATTACAAATGTGCTTTGAGACGCACTTAATTGGAGCAAGAAACTATTCGTAGATTCTTTGCTTTTGAGTTTCAGGCATGATGGATTCATAGGTAGGGCTCGTTGTTTTGATTTTGTTTGTGTGCGAAGAAGGGTCGTGTGAGGTCTTGGGTTTAAAATAGGAAAAAGTGCAGATGTGAAAACCCGGGTCGAGTCGGGTAAGTTTAATAATTTTGACCCATCACGACTCATACCATGAGTCATAGGAAGGCCATACGACTCGTCCCTTGGAACCGTAAGTCAGAGTTTTTAAAACTTACCTGGGGACCTATGAGTACATCTTACGACCGGCACAATGTAGGTACGGTCCGTATGATGACTCGTAGGTCTTATCTTTGGCATAAATCTCTGAACATTACCACGCCTCCTGCTACGACTCATTGGATCCTCTCACAAATCGTGCTGAGAGCCATAGCAGCTGCTTTTTTAGCAGTTTTTCTACCTCCTATTTTTCTTTTCCCTGCACACTGAGCACACATTAGTTCAATAACTTGGGTTGCCTTCCAAGAAGAGATTAATTTAACGTCGTGGCACGAAGCAGGTGGCTCGGTTACTCAGACTTCACCAAGCCACCACTTGGGTTGCCTCCTAAGAAGCACCTGATTTAATGTCGCGACACGATGCAAGTCTCTTGACTACTCAGAATTCATCAAGTGACTCATATTCATCCTCTAGTGCTGATGTTACACTGAATTCCTTCGGTTGATGCATTGACCAGTAGATGTTGAAAGTGACCTCTTCTTTGTTTAGTATAAACTTCAGCTGGACAGCTTCCACATCTACTAAGGCCCACCCAGTCACAAGATATGGTCACCCGAAAATGATGGGGACCTCATAATCAACCTCGCAATCAAAAATTACGAGTCTACTGGGAATATGAATTTGTCCACCTAAACCAGTACATCGAACAAGATACCCACTAGCTTCTTCACTGTCTTGTCATCCATTAGTAGCCGCATAGTTGTTTGTATGGGGGCTCCTAAACCCAATTTCTTAAATACTGCCAAGGGCACTAGGTTGATGCTTGCTCCTAGATCACAAAGTGCCCTTGCGAACTCGTCATTGCCAATGGTGCACGATATAGTGAAATCACCTGGGTCTTCCTTCTTTTGAACCAGGACCTGTGTAGCTATGGCACTACAGTGGTGTGCATTATCAACACGCTCATAGTTTACAAACCTCTTCTTTGTCACCAGGTCCTTCATAAACTTAGCATATCCTGGCATCTGTTCCAATGCCTCAACCAATGGTATGTTCACAGATAGTTGCTAAGGAAATGAAAGGAATTTATGAAACTTACCATTTTCCACCTTTTCTTCATTCTTTGAGGGAACGGTGCCGTTGGTCGTGGGATAGATCAGTACCTTTGAGTTGCTCCTTGATCAATGTCAGGTTCTTTCTCACCTATCAGGGCCTCTGGCAACTCAACATTCTCCATCTCAGCACTCTTATCATTCTCCTCAATCATTCTCTCTTTCTTTCGTTCAACTAAAACTGAAAAAGAGGGGTCAACTGTAGTCTTACCACTCCTAGACATCACCGCCATGCAGTGGCCATCATTCTTTGGCTTTTGGATGGTGTTTCTAGGCAGTGTACCCTTTTTTCTAGGGTTTATTGATGCTCACAGTTGCCCAAGCTATTTCTCAATCTGCTTGATAGTGATTGCATAGGATTCCACTCCGTGACCCATACTTGATATGTCACCACACATCTCCTTCAATTGCTCATTAGTGGACCTCACCATTTTTAGCATCTCGGCCATCATGCTATTTAACTTTGAATGCCCGGCATCCTCTCTCGTTCATTGGGAGACACTTACACTCCAGCCTAGTCATTGCGGTAGCCATCATTTCTTCTCCATTCTCCATCTCGCTCACGACCACGGCTCCTAGCTGTGTTCCTGTTTCGGTTGTAGTTGTCTCTATATTGGTTCCGACCTTGATTTCCAGAACCTTTGCGCCAATTGTCTTGTCCAGACGCTTGGGCATTGGCTTGGAAACCCGTCATTGGGTTTTCTAGAAAATTTGCCTCTTCCTCGAAATCAGAGTAATCTGCTCTCGGCTCTATTCCTTTTGTCCCCACTTTATTTACCTTTTTGGCTCCTACTCCCATGATGTGCTTTGTAAGAAAATCCAACGATGTGTGCATGTGAGCCAACTCTTGGTTGCATTCTTCTTCCTTCATACATTGTTTTGCAGTCAAACCAACAGCATATGTAACAACCGTTGCATCTGCCTCCCTAGTATGCCATGCCCTGTTTGTCTTGGTCACCCTGTTAAGGATAGTCGCATCTTGCTCCAAGTGTTACTAATCAATTATCCTCCTCCTACCGTGTCTGCAATAGCTTTTGTGCTATTATTTAAAGACCTGTAAAAAATTTCCAACAAACTGTCATTTGGGATCTTATGGTTCAGGAAGTTTGTAAATTTATTTTTGAACCTCAACCAAGTTTCATAAAGTGGCTCAGTTTTGAGTTATCGGCAATTGTAGATCTCATCCTTTAGTTGCAACATTCCGTAGGAGGAAAGAATCTCTCCAAGAAAGCCTTCTTGAGCTCCCTCAAGTTGGTTATGGAATCGTTGGGCAACTCTGATAACCATAAAGTGGCTTCCCCTGATATAGCGAAGGGGAAGAGTCTGAGCCTAATGGCATCTTGGCTAACTCTGGGCAACCTGTATGCCTTGCATATTCCTACAAAGTTCAACAAGTGCAGGTTGGCGTCCTCCGCTGCATGACCACTAAGCACCCCTTTCATGTTTAATAATTGAATTATGGTGCTCGTGATGTCGAATTTGGCCCCAGTGGGCATTGGTGGTGGTACAATTTCTCCAATTGGCCCAACTTCATCTATGTCTAGGTCCTCATCATCGAAGAATTGAGGGGAAAGTCTATAACCTCTGTTGCCCCTCCCATGTCGCCCAGCATTAACTACCTCTTCTCTGACATCTTCCACATCCTAAAGTGCAGCTTGCCGAGCTAGCTTAGCTTGTCGATCTAGCTTAGCTTGCTTGGCTTCTTACGCTATGTGGGCATCTCTTTGTTCCTGGTTTTCCATCTTGTGCAGTGTTCATTCTATTTCTGGGTTCAATGGAATCAGGGGATCTCCACTATTCCGTGTGCTTGGCATTCACCAAAAAACAACCTGTGGGTGTCCAAAACAAAAAGAAAACATAATTAAGGAAATAACTATGAAAAAGTCAAATACAAGAAAAAAATCTAGTCTTAGCCATATTCCCTGGCAACGGCGCCTGTCACGCCCCAGAACTAGGGTAGGGTGCAACTGGCACTTAATTCATGGTTGATCGAGAAGCTGGCTATATAGCATCTATAAATGTAACACTAAGGCTGACCAAGACACCTGTCACAACCAACCAAGATAATTACTGGGCCAATAATGCCTTGACATTTATAAATATGCAACCTGAAAAGCCGACAAGGCTACAATAATGCTAAGCAATGAAATGAAAAACAAATATGACAAAACAACCCACACTACTATACAAACTAGTCCACATTAGAATCTACAGAGTAAACAAACTAAAATGCATGGGACAGGGCCCCGACCTACCCATGTTGTACTCAAAACTCAAAATAGTCCAAAATAGGACATGGCTCCTGGAAGAGAGGAGCATACCACTATTCTGCTGAGATCTGGCTCCTACTAGGTCAGATGATTTGAGCCTCGGCCTGTACCTACGGCACGATTGCAGGAAGGGTCCCAAGATGAAGGGAAGTCAGTACGAATAAAATGTACTGGTATGGAAGGCTGAAAACTGTAAACATGTAATATAAAAATGATAACTAGGCCAGAAATAAGGAGTAGTAACAACCCGAAATCCTGAAAATAGAAACCTGACAATAACTCATTATTGAAGTGTAAATGCAACCATCTAATGCACAACAAAGACTATAACTGAAATGCCAGCAGACAACCGACCATAAAATCTATATACAATTTTTCCAGCCAGTGTACCACACCAGTGTAAAAATAAAAATGCCTCCAGCTGATGTACCATACCGGGGTAAAATCCGTCAAGCCGGTGTATAGCACCGGGGTAAAATCACAAGACCTCCTGTCGGTGTACCACACAGGGGTAAAATCAATAAATGTTAGACAAAATAATAAATGGAGCCGATATGGCCTATATTGGACCAACTCAATACGTACAGTATAGAAATGAAAAATACTAAACATGTGGCCTACATAGGCCTCCTTCATAATGCATAACTGGAACTGAGTACATATAACATGTAAAGCTATAAAATAGAACTTAAATGCATGTATTAAAAACTTGTACAAATCATAAGGAAATACTTATGACCAAAGAGTTTCAACATAATTTATAGATCGTGTTCAAGGGACATTAAAGCTCAGAAACTCGCTAGCTTGTCGTTCGGCTTAAGGGAAAGGGATTATGAAATCTACCCTTGGCCTAACATATTTCATAACATACACGTAAGATAAAGGAAAACCATAACCAGGTAATCCTAATCCGATAAGCTCATTTTCCCTCATTAGCTTGCGACATCTTTACGTGCCTTAAAATCGTTTACACGTCCTCATCTTGGCTCTTTCACCAATTTAAGTTAGCAACCAGACATTTAAACACATTTAACATCACATATATATACGCATGACATACAGTCAGTACCAGCTAACAATGCCCACATTGAGGGGTCTCCAACTCAATGTACAACTATGACAACAATCAACACAATATCACACTTTAGATGTCTCACTTCAGCTAGGCATAATGTTAACATTTATCCTCAATAAAACATGGAAATTCAAAGCTTAAATAAAGCTTAACATACTGCCTCAAGACTTTTAAATAGGTTACTTTCTCATTCGATTCACAACACACAAATCGTGCTTAAAAGAATGATAGACGGGGCGCCTTACATACCTTTCTCCGATGAACTTTTCTATAGCCGATTTCCTATCTCAATGATCAGCCTTCAACCTCCTTAATCCAGTGGTTTTACAGGACAACGAAAATCTTAATCTATAGCAAAAAAATGCAGCCAAAATAACTAACCAGAGCCAGTCACAATAGCAACAACACACAGCAATATCAACAACATTTAGCCATTTTCTCGACTAGTTTTCACTAACTTTTGAGGGAGAAACAAGAGGGAAAATTTACCTTATATTTTATGTAACTCTACCCCTCAATATAAAGTACAGTTCCAGAAAAATAAACAGCAAAAAAGTCAGGAAAACGAGCAAAACTCAGCTCACAAATAGTCTATCGGCAGGTCACTTAGCTGCCAATTTCCAGATTTTCGCTTTGCAATTTGAGAGGTTTAAAAGAGGCGAAATCCTTACCTTTTATCCTCATTTAAACACCTACTCAAAGATGAATATATAGGCAGTCCAAATAGATTTTGAAACGCACAAAAACCTCTTCAATACCTTGCCAAAACGAGCTGCAAAGCAGCCCCTAACACGCTTGGCAAGGTAATCTCAACTTATCTTGTGATTTTCTTGAGCTTTGCTTGATGTTCCTCCTTGATTTTATTTGTCCTATCTGCTGGAATTGAGAGAGAAATGGAATCCTTAGAAAGCTGGTAGATTTAGATTTAGTTGGAAATGTTTTCTACAAGTGAAAAATCAKATTTWAAATAAATAGGGGYGGTGGAGGCGCTAGGGCRTCATGCCTGCGTCACCGCTAGCGATGCTTCGGTAAAATGCCCATAACATCTTACTCTGAATCCGATTGACAAGAGGTTTGATGTTCTGAAAACTAGACTCAAAGACCTTTAATTTGATATGTCTTGGGGCTTATAATTCATTATATATTGGGATATATGATCATTTAAATTTGACCCTTACTTATGAACTTCACATACTCTTTGGTTTTTTGATCGTACACATTTCCCTTGTCATCTAAGACAAATATACAACCCGTACTTTCCTTAACCTAGCATAAAAACATCAAATAATCACTAAAACTTTTTCGGGTTGTTATAGGCGCCACATTTTGATAATGCTCAAATCATACCTCCTCCCAAAGTATGAAGCGGACGTTGTCAATAAAGAACCCAACTAGAGGTTGGGGTCGATCCCGCAAGGAATATGGAAGAGCTAGACTAATGCAGGTAAGTAAACTTGTTCGGTAGTTACTCCAAATTGGGGTTTTAAAGAAACAATCATTAAAAAAACAATTGTTAAAACTTTGGTTGAAATCAAGAATGAAAGATAACTAGAGTTTTGTGTTCCCCATGGGTTCACAACTGCTTAGGGTATACATACGTGATCATCACCAATGCTTACTTGGAGAATCGATAACTTAGGTTCATCCAAACGACTGGTTTGTCCCTATTAAATGACTATATGCAATCACCGGGTCAGGTCTCATGAGCTATTCTAAATTAACTGTTATCAATTTTTCTCAAATGTAACTATGTTGCGACCACACCTCAAGTTAATACAATGATAATCAAGATCAAGGCTTTGTTGTAATTCTCTTTTYCTAATCTCTACCTCTCTAGGCTAMAGCAAGTAAAGAATTCAGGCAAGTCCTAATGTTGTACACCATTAAGAAATGTTTTAACATGAAGAGAATACAATGCAAGTGTTTTGCATTGGTTTTGAATCACTTTTATGCAACCCTAGCTTGTTAATCAACCATGGTTCCCACAACCCTAGCTATGGAGGTTTTAGCCTCTCATAGTTGCAAGATTGTGAATTGAATTCATGATTAAATACATAAATCAATACATACAATTATGGATCAGAGAAGAACTTCTTTGTATCAATCAACAAAATCCTCAAGAACAGAATATGAAGATCAAGAGAAATTCAAGTAAAGGTTGATCACAAGTCAAACAACTTAATTCTATCTTCTAACCCTCAATTCTCACGTCCTCCAATCAGTTCTAATTAATTCCAATTTCTCTCCAATGAATTCTAATTAAAATAAAACATAAAACATATTTATACAGATATAAAAATCCTTTTCCTAGGATAACAGGGTGAATTTCCATAATTGAAGTTGCCTGCGTCACGACCTGTCCTACGACCCGTAGCAGGTAAGTACAGGTCGTATCTTCTTCCCTTATGTCATTGGCTGGCTGAATTTGGCTAAGTGTTGGACTTGGTATGACTTATATAAGCTTCCTATGAGTCGTACTGAGCTTCTATGGCTTGACTATGAGATTTTGCAATTTTTCTAAATTTCTTCACGAGTGCTATGGTATGACTCATACCTTGATACCACGACTTGTATTGTCTATCCGTATCGGGAGTCAGCCTCTTGTGCAAATCTTTTGAATCATTCCATGAATTCTACACTGTGGCCCGTACAAGCATTGTACGATTCGTACTGAGAGTCGTATGATGTACTCTTCATCCTTAGCCTTCTGAAACTTCTCACGACCTGCAGT
>JACEIK010005756.1:43206-77657 GCA_018107945.1 Datura stramonium
TTGAGAACTTAGGTTTTAGCAGAGGCTACAACGGGAGGAAACCACGCCTCGTAGGATCGAGGTATGATCCATAGGGCGAGTCGTGGCACCTGGCAGTGTGTAATTTTTCCTTCTCTTTAATTAAGGTAATTTTTTAATTCCTAAGCTCCTAAGCCTAAACTACATTGTTTTAAGCTCTGTTAGGATGGTTTTTAAGAGGGTTTAGTGTATTCAAACCAATTCCCTCCCTATGCAGGCAAGACTAGAGAATTCCTAAGGAGATCAAGCCTAAAACTCTTCAATTTCATCTCCAATGCCTTTGGGCTTTCAAGGAAGAGTGTAAAACAAGGTTAACCAGGTATGTAGGTTTATGAATGAGAGTCTCTCTTCACTCTCATGCCCTAATTTCCCTGCATGTTCATGAATTAAAGTATTAGAGTCAATTATATGATCTTATGGGGTTCAACCCAAAAATTTATGAAATTCTCCTTGATTTAAATGATGTTTTGAGATTATGGACAAGTTTTAAACCTATTTTCATTAAAATTCATGCTTTCAAGTTTTAAGAGTATGATGCCCAATTATGCTAGTTCCATGAAACATTATATTTATGAATTATGCTTCCCAGTATGATGAGATTTCTCGTGTTTAAGAGTGATTATGAATTACCCATGTATAAGTCCATTATGTTTACTATCATGTCTATCTCAAGCATGATAATGTATCGGCAAGCCCATATGATTTAAGTAGGACTTCATTATGTAACTAAATCTTTTATATTAGCTTACCACATGATTTTTTTGGAGTCTAGACTCCCACTTTTTAGCTTGTGGTATAGTTTGAGCCAAGGATCCTCATGTTTAAGTTTTTAGGTTATGTATTTAATGTTATGATACGCTTCGCCGAAAGATGATGGTTCTGCTTCAGTGAAAAATGATGGAGAGCATATGCATGTTTTTGGGATTAGAGTCTAGCACTAAGTAGGCTAGGGGTTCAGCTAACCCCATACCTTTGAACTACGTACCAATGTAGGTTTGTTCATATTTTTTGGGACTTCCCTTGTGAGCTTCCCCTACCCCAGGGGGGGACCTTTAGCTTGATATAGATATCATTGTAGTGTCCTTAGCCCTGGCAAGGCTTTGGAAAGCTCTTCCCACTTGAGTGTATTAGTTGGGACCACGTTACATCTATCGTAGTAATGTTGGTTATATGAAGAGTCTCCTATTGTTCCTCATGATTTCCTTTATGCATGTTCATCAATCATGATATTATGTTTTCAGCAGGTTTGACCCAATGTTCAATTTTTCTTATAACTATTAGTTTCAACTTTGGGTCATTTGATTCAGTTATGAGATTTAGTTATATTTAATCATATTTTCAGTTAATAGCATGCAAGCCTAACTCTTAGAATATTTTGATGTAATGACTTATGCTATACATGTTTTCAGTATTACTTACTCAATTGTTTTACTTAACTTGCATACTCGGTATATTCTATGTACTGACCGCATACTATATGCTGTATAAGTTCATGATACAGGCTCCGTGGTACAGGCTTAGTCTCGCAGCTAGCAAGTTCTTAGAGTTTAGCAGATCCCATCTTGTTGGTGAGTCCTGATCTATCGAGGACCTTCAGTTATCTTTCCTATTATCATCTTTAGGTTTAGTCTTTTAGTGAGCTAGTTAGGGTCTTGTCCCATCAGCTCGTCAGTATGTAGAGGCTTAGCAGACATAATTATGTATTCAGCTTTAGATTGAGTGTTTGATATTTTGTTGTTCAGATGTATTAAATGTTCAGACTTCTACTATATCAGAGTTTAATTTTCTGTATTATTTATGTTGAGTTTTAGTCATCATGCTCATGCCATGGGTCAACTTGGAGAAATTTATGGTTCTAGGTTCCGTGTCTAGATCCGGGCCTATGCTCGAGTCATGACATTTGTGATCCCCCAGTTGATTTTTTCTGATAATCAATGAATTCCAAAACCCTTCGGCGCTAGTACTTATCCACAACTCGCCGATATTTATCCTCATCAGGACAATGTGGAATTGTGATCAACTGGCGTTTCTCCGATGCCCTCCGGTGGAGCGCCGATCCCCATCTCCTTCTTTACATGCTTTTTGCTCAATTTTTTGTTTTTCCTATTCAAGTTAGGTACCTACAAGGATCAAGGAAAAGGGGCACAAAATCCACCTAAATGACCTAAAAACTAAAAAAAAACTCTTGTTTAGTGAGTTGGTAAATTACCAACTCATCAAGGAAGAGGAAGTAGACCTTTGTCAACCTAGAGCAGGGACTCTAGTAGGTAAGATGATAGATGTGAAAAAGTAAAGGAGCTATTTACTTCCATAGCTCCATTTCTTACTAAGCTGATCGCTAGGCCCGTGATGGTAGTTGGAGAGGCCATATATTCGGCATGCTTGATTTGCAGTTGAGGATTGGAGGCTGACCTGTCACAGATGATGAGCTGTCAGCTTTGGAGGATAGATACCCACTCATGGAGAGTTCTATACGGATGTGTAGAGTGGGATCTACCTTTGAGGAGCTGCTAGATGATGATGAGGCTACGGTGCTCACTGATGGAGTTGATGACCTGGACAATGATAATGAGGAGGATGATGCTACCACGGGAGCCATGTATATTGATGGCAAGGATGATGATGATCAGGAGTACAATTCGGATGACAATGTGTAGCGGCCCAGGAAGTTCCTTTTCTCTACCTATTTTCTATAATCTTGTGTGCATTGAGGACAGTGCACCATTTAAGTGTAGGGTGGAGGAAAGATTATTGTTTGCTCTTTTTGCTATATTTGTAGTAGGTTGTAGCATAGTGTCATTCCCTATAGTATCAGCTCTATCATTTGTTAGGTCATGTTTTGTAATAAATAGTATTGATGATAGTGATTGATAACTTGAATGATGCCTTTAATGTTGGATAATCTATTCGCCTTTGGTAGTATTGATTTATTTAATTTGATTCTACAGTCAAAAAATTTTCAAAGTCAAGGGTGAGTATGCCATCAAGTTTTTGTTTGAAAATTTTTGAAAATGGCATATTTCACCCACCCTTCAATTTTTCTTATGGCCTCGGTTCTTTTACGAAGAAAAGATCTTTGAACCGGGTAATTTTCTTATTTTTAGGAGTCATTATAGTCGTAGAGTAGTGACCCTTCCCTATGATAGATGGATGGCGACTGTCTTAAGATAATTGAGTCATGTTGTTTTTATTTTTGATGGAGTCAGACATAAGTCACTTGTGTGCTCTTTGACATTCCACTTAGACGCTAAGCTAGAGGCAATGAAGTGGTAATCTAAACTGAGAATTCCATGAGAGACATATAAAGTTCTTTAATTGGACTCAACACTCTTGTAGGGATTAATAATGAAAAGTTTCATTGAATATGATTTTATGAATGTGTAGCTATAAGAAACCGACTTGAGTCTTAATGCCATGTAAGTTGAGATTAATTGTTTTGTTTTGTACATATTGTGCATCTAGAATATGCCTTAGTGTATGATTGGATGGCTAGTTGTGTATAGAATTAAGAGATGATCAAGGCATTTCTTTGGAAAAGCCAAATTTTTCTTTGTTTGTTTTACCTTCGTGACAATTTTCCCTAGTTAACCCCCTTGAGCCTGAAGCCTTATTCTTTTCTTAGCCACAAAAGTATCTTATTCTCTTTTGTTGTGAGACCTCTAGAATTATTGATCAAAAGTAATCTTAGGCACTTTGAGGCTTAAAATTGAAGGTCCACCAATGCATGAATGATAAGGGAAAGGAAAGAAAGAAAAGTGTGCGAAAAGTTAAGAAGAGAAAGTACGAAGAAGGGGTGCCCGAAAAATATGTTGTTTTCTTGCTGCTAGGAAAATGAAAGAAAGAGCGTTAAGAGTGAAAATTCCTAGTGATTCTATGAGCAAAGACTATCAGTCAAGTAGTGAATAAAGGGGCATGAAAAGAAAAAAAGAGGGTGAATAAAGTGAAAGGTGAACAACAAGAAAAGAGTGGTGGACTTGAAAGATGAAAAATGTCTTAAAAGTGCTTAGGATTGGTAGTCACAATAAAAGAAAAATCATTCCTACCCGTCCCTTAGCCAATATTACAACTAATAAAAGTCCTTATGATCTTAATATCTATAAATAGCTAAGTAGTCTAAGTATACGTGAAGGGATAGCTTATGGTATGTTGCATATGTATGATACATCTTTTTTTACTGTGAGTGAGTCTTACTTATTATGTTCCATGCTTTACATTGACAACTTGAGAGAGGAATATCACTAAAAGTGAGGGGCATAAGATGCTAAGTCGGTGTACTATGTGTTGCATTTTTCGTATTTAATCATGTTGGCCCTGTTTTGAATAATGAGTCGGTTATATACGTTATGTAGTCTTGAATGTGAAAACTCTACATGTGCTTGACGTTGATGAACCACTTAATCACATGCTCTCTACTAGTTGTTTTAGTTTGAATTGATAGAGGTGGCAAGTGATGAGAAAATATGAGTTTGTGTATGGAGTTTGGGATTGATTGAGGAAAAATAATGATTTAAGTGTGGAGTGGTTATATTGGCCATATTCTTATGACCATTTGCCATGTTTTAACTCATATTTTACCTTGTTTTGAGTTCATAATCCTTATGAAATGTATGAATTCATGTTTGCGTATGTCTTGTTAGCTAATGAATATTTCTAGATGTTTTGAGCAGGAAATCAAGAAAAAATGACTCAAGGTGTGAAGAAGAAGAGTTTTTGAAAGTCAGCCTGGGGCTATGGCTAGCGTGGAGCACCCAACACTTTTGTTTCAGAGAAAAATGCACCAAAATTGGTGCTATAGCGCTAGGTACCCTAGCTTCGGAGACAATAATTTGACTAACACCTTGGTGAGATGGATGGCATGGAGCCCCAGAAGTATTCTAGACTTAGGAAAGTTTCCTAACATACTAGGGCTATGGTGAGAGTAAGGCGACAGAAGGGTCTTGAAGTTTACAAATTTGACTAACACTCTAGTGCTATGGATGAAGTGGGGCATCAAAGGTGTTAGAAATGCAGAAATTTGGCTAACTCCTTGGTGCTATGGTGAGAGTGGGGGGCCTGGAGCCATTCTTAAGAGGAAATTTGACTAACTCTGTGGTGCTATGCATGGGGTGGCACACCAGACCTTCCTAGATGAGATTTGTTTTATTTTTAAGCCAAATAATTGAGGGAAAAAGCATCCTTTGAATGCTTACCTATATATATAACATCTAGGGCGTGTTTAACTAAAAATTGATTGTAACGTTCATCATTTTGAAGGTTGTAAATGTAGGTTTTGGAGGAGAGACAAGTTCTACTTAGGTTTCTTCTTTTCTTTCTTGTTTTACTGAGAATGATGATGTTATCTTTTTTTTTCTCTTATCTATGAGTGGCTAAACGCCCACTCTAGGGTTTGGCCACAGTTGATAGTTGAAGTTTGAAAGACTATTATTGCTAGTTTTGATTCCTAAAATTAAGATTTTTTATTTTACTTGTTTTAATTGCTTATTCACTTGATAACCTTGTGAGTAAATTTGTTGACTTTTGGTTGAACTTGGAAAAGGGAACCGAAAAGAGTTAAAAGTAAATATAAAATATCAATTCGAAGATCCTTTTGCCAATTGGTTGGAGGTTAGAAGTTTGTTTTGAGGAGAGGGATATACCCTTCAACTCTGTTTAGTTGAAATAAATGTAGGCATAATCGTCATTTCATGTTTCTCATGTGACTATAGGGATATAGGCGTTAGAGTTCATGACATAATTCTTGGATTCTCGAGAGAATGGCAAGAAATGGGATAGTAACTTGCAATTAGCAACCTTAGGAGGAGGAAATCTAGCGTAATCACTTCTTGAAAACTCAACTTGAAATGAAAGTGCCAATTCCCTAGATTTTCATCATCATTTGAAGTACGAATAAAGTTTGTAACAATCTTAGTTCTTTAGTTAATTTTACATTTCAACTTTTTAGTAGTTTAATTCTCCACACCATTCCCCATTTTATATATATTTTTAGAATAGCAAAATAAATAAATAACCTTAAAACGATAGATCTGAAAAGTGTCTAAGGGATCGCTAATCTGGACTTCACTGTCATATATTTCTTGACGATCACGTGCGCTTGCATGCGGTTGGGCGACATCAATTTTCAAAGGCTAAAGTGAAGTCTTGTTTTGAAACTTATGAGATGAGTTTGAGCATATCGCTCACAAATTTTCTAAAGAGATATTCTGGAGCTTAAGGTCTCCCAAGTTTTTACATGATATTTTGAGCGAAAGGCTCTGAAGAGATTTTTAAACGTTCATTATATTTATAGGTAAACTACTTTATAATGATGTTTTAACATGCCTCTAATAGGCACAAGTATATGAGAATAATGTTTTTGGGAGAATTATTTAACACCGAGTTGGGTGAAAGAGTTTAGACAACCCGTACACCCTAGAACTGCATAGCCAACGTCGGGTAGGATTATGTCATTGGTTTGGGTGACTCCTCAAAAATAGTCCCTGGTAAGGACTCAATCTTATGGATCCAATATTGTTATCCTCTTCTACCCTTGCAAGTCTTTAGACGGCTCTACCAACTTGAGCAAGATAGTTGGATATCATCTCCTCATTCATGATGGTGTTGGTTATGAGAAACTCCCACCTAAGTTAAAGCTTTGGATTTATTTATGTATTTTTCAGAGATTGTTTTTATGCACGATTTTATTGAATAATTGTTTTACACATGGATCATATTGTGTTTCATGCATTATCTAGAGTTTCAATTTCAATTATATTACTTCGTTTAGTCTATCCTTCAGTTCATATATTTTTGCTTAACTGTTGTTTCATTCATCCTTATTACATACTGTACATTCCAGTACTAACGTCATTTCGCACTGCATCTTATTATGATGCAAATTAAGGTAGACAGTGTCAGCAGCAGATGCTTCACTAGGATCTCACATTTATTTAGCTATTGGTGAGGCCTCCTACTTTCGAAGAGTCCTAGTTATTAAGTAATTTAATTTATAGAGCTTGGGGTAGCCACTGGAGCTTTATTCCGGCACCTTTCTTCAGTTATAGAGGCTTCATATATAGAGTTAGAGTTGAGTCTATAGTGTTACTTTATAACACTGATTATGGTTTCAGTTAATAAATCTTAGTTTATTTTATTTAGCCCATTGCAGTTATTACTTCTACTAGGCTATATTGAGATCTAAACAAATAGCAAGCCAGGCCAAGGGTTCTCTTGGATCACTCTATGGTCTGACTATCGGTTCGATGTCCAGGGTGTATGACTTGGGACTTGGCATTCTTCTGAATCATCTTAGTCAAAGGTGAGGATATGGATGAAAATCCCTCTACAAACCTCATGTAGTAACCAGCTAGGCCAAGAAAGCTTCTAATATCGACAGGATTAATAGGTCTAGCACAGTTCTTCACTACCTCAATCTTTTGATAGTCTACCTACACACTCTCACTAGACACCACATGCCCAAGAAATGCAACCTTTTTCAGCCAAAAATCACACTTAAAGAACTTAGCAAATAGATAACGGTCCTTAAGAGTTTGCATCACAATCCTCTATAGCAGCATGCTCCTTCTTATTGTGAGAATATACAAGTATATCTTCTATGATGACAATGACGAGCATATATAAATACTGTTGGAAAACCCTATTCAAAAAATCCATAAAAGTAACGGGAGCATTTGTTAGTCAAAAGACATAACCACAAATTTATAGTGACCATACCAAGTCCTAAAGGCTGTCTTCAGAATGTCACATTCTCTAACTTTGAGATGATGATAGCCGGATCTAAGATTAATCTTTGAGAAGCAACTAGCACCTTCAAGCAGGTTGAACAAGTCATCAATCCTAGGAATGGGATACATATTCTTTATTGTGACTTTATTCAACTAGCGGTAGTCAATGCACGTTATGAGAGAACCTTCTTTCTTCAGCACGAAAAGGGCTAGAGCACCCCATGTGGACTTACTAGGCTTGATGAAACCCTTATCTAATAGATCTTTCAAGTATTCCTTCAACTCGTTAGAAGGAATGGATATGGGTTGTGTATCAGGGAGGAGGTCTATCCCAAAGTCAATCTGCCATTCAAGAGGGACTCCTAACAAATCATCTAGAAAGACCTCTGGATACTCACAAACAACTGGGACTAGCAGAAGAGTCGGGGTTTCAAACTTAGAATCCTTAACCTGAACTAAATAATGTACACAACCCTTGGAAATCATCTTTCTAGCCTTAAGATGGGAGACAAAGTGACCTACAGGAACTGCAGAACTACCCTTCCATTATATGATTAGTTCACTCGAAAATTGGAATTCTACTATTCGCATTCTAAAATTGTCTAAAACAAAATGAGAATACAACTAATCAATGCAAAAGATAACATCAAAGTCAGTCATGTCTAGCTCTACGAGATCAGCTAAGGTGAATTTTAGAGAATTGAAATCAGGCAATTTCTGTATACCTTCCATGCTACAACTGACTCACAAACAGGAGTAGAGACCGAGAAGGGTTCTAAGAGGATTTCAGGAGTGACACAGAATCTAATTGCGACATAGGGAGTCACGAAGAATAATGTGGCCCCTAAATCTACCAATGTATAAATATCAAGGTGAAAGACTTTTAACATACCTGTGAAAAGATTTGGGGAGCTCTCTTTCTCCTGGCATGACGAAAGTGCATAAAAATGGTTCTCGCATTGTCACCCACCTGCACTAGGTCATGCGCCCTGCTGAGATAGGCGAGTTGCTGGAGCTGCAAAAGAGGTGGATGAGCATGGCCTCTACCGTCACCCTATTTGGCTAAAGGGTAATCTCTAACTCTATGACAGTAATACCACACGCAAAAAAACCATCCAAACCAGCCAAGCACTTTCCAGGGTGGTTCCGACCATAATTCATACAAGCTAGGAATGTGCATCCTCCAGGAATGCTCCCTTAAGTCTTAGAACCTAGTGCTCTACCCCTCTAATCACCTCTAATCCTGGATTGAACACTATCTGATGATGAAGCTGGTGTTGATGACCTCTGATGGGACTGTGAATGATGCCCGCCACCTATCCTCAACTAATAGTACTCAAAGTTCCCTATCCTAGACCTCATAGTCTCCCTTTCCTTCTCTTTCAACTTCTCCTCCTCAATCTGCTGGGCATGAATCTAGATTTGAGAGATATCCATGTCACCAATAAGCATAAAGATCCTGCACTCCTTGAACACTAAATTTTAAACTTCTGATACAAACTTGATCATGCGAGACCTTGTCTTGGCGACCATCTCCAGAGCATACTTGAATAGCTAGGTGAACTTCAAGGCATACCTGAACCGTCATATTTTTCTTCAGGTTGATGAACTATGCAACCTATGCTTCATCGAAACCTGTGCAAAAACGTTGTCACGAACTCAGTCCAATCAATAAGAGAAGCTCCTACCCTATAACCTTCCTTCCACTGCTTGAACTATATGTGATCTACCCCCTTCGGCTAATAGAAGGCCAAATTTTCATTCTCCTCTCTGGTAATCCCTATAATCCAAGTGATCTTCTAGACCACAACATTGAACTCCTATGGATCCTCATCCATCTTAGAACCACGAAACTCTGCTGGATTCATCCTTATGAAGTCTTGCACCCTTGCTATTGCAGCACTTATATTGGTGTTCGCAGGTGCAACCATCTGCTGGTTGTCCTGAGCTATTATGGCTTGGGCCAACATCTGAAAAGCAACACTAAACTCTGCATGAGTCACTTCCTCATTTAAAGGTTCTGCTGGAGCTGGTGGGGCTAGTTGGTTCCCATTACCGTTGCAATTGTCATTTCTTCATCCATTGGCTCTTCGCGGAGGCATTTTCAGCAAGCGCATCTAGCATGAGTTAGAAATATAAAGAGAGTAGGATGTCATGCCCCGAGCCTATATCCTGGACATAACACGGTACTTTAAGTCACAGGTGACCCCAAGTCAACCCCTGGTCTATCATACACTGATATTTTTGAGTAAAACATGCACATCAGAAATTTGAATTGAATAACATAAATACATTTTTATGAAATCTAAGATAAAACTTAAAACATGAAATCTAAAAATTTGTAGTCTGAAAGCCTTCTAAATGATGAGCTACTTGGACAAGCCCCCAGCTAACTCTATGTCTAAGTAAAAACAGTAATCTAACTGTAAAAAATGAAATAAGGCCCTTGAATGATGAGGACTCACACTTCCACTGCAGCTGAGGAGGATCTGAATCGTGTCGACTAACGCTGCTGAGTCTGGGAACCTGTAGCTGTATCATGAAACGATACAAAATAATAGTATGCGTCAGTACTTTGAATGTACTGAGTAAGTGGGAGAAAGAATAACTAAAATACAAAGTCTGAACTGAAATGACATGCAATGACCAACAGGTAAACTGAACTGTACTACTGATGTAAACTGGAATGGTCAAGATAACCCTATCTGATGGTCAACGACATGCCATAAGTCTGAAATACTGGGTCTGAGAGACCACACTGAACTGATCTGAATTGAACTGAATTGTCATAACCGAAATTATTCTCGTCAATGGAATAATTTCTCAACATATATATTTAATAAGAACTACTAGGAAATTCAGCCCACAACATACTACACAAACTAGACGGAATATAATACGTAATAATCTTTACTTGAGAAATTAGGGCTGTAAATCACTTTGGCAAGAACAACAACAATTTACTTAGGAGCTGATGAAGATCATGTAAATATTAAACATGGATATTATCCCAACTGAAATTAATGAAAACCAACAAGAAAATTTATTCATATTCGAAGAACTCAGGGCTAAACTGATAGGGAATTTATGGGAGGATTTTGAGGGACACAAAAGAAGGACAATTCCTTTGTTGAATTCCCACATGCTTGGCTAAGAATTCCCCGAAGAAGAAGACCTGAACTGTTGCGATGAAGTATTACCCAAAGCCTGCTAGAGAGTTTCTTAAGAGAACTTTCGATACTTTTTAGGAGAGTAAACGTGATAATGAGGGGAGGAACCGTCCGAACCCTCTAATAAGTCTGAATTTACATCCAAAACGGCGTAGTTTAAAGCTTAGGAGAATAGGAAATTACTAAATAGCCATTAGAAAATCATTGGAAAAACCTGTCGGGTGATCCTAACGGGTGACCTAACGAGTTGTGGTGATTGACCACGACTTGTTGTCACCCCGTTTGAGTACACTGCTTGGATGCTTAACAAGTCACCACGAGGGACCCAATGAGTCATGGTGACTGACCACGACTTATGGTCACCGGTCGTGAACCTCACTGCCTCACTTCTGAAATTCTATACTAGGCTAGATAACGAGTCACTTAACGAGTCATTGCAACTGACGATGACTCGTGGTGCCACTCATTAGGTACATTGCCTAAAAATAGACTAAGGCTGGTAACGGGGGACATAATGAGCCATTACGGGTGACCACGACTCATTTTCCCCACCCGTCAACTACATTGCTTCTCATTTTATAACACTTGCTCCTTCTTTTCACGACTGACCTAACGAGTCATTGTGTCTCATAACGAATTATTAAGTGAATCTTCTTAATAGCATTTCTGCAGCTTTTTTAGATTTTCTAATTTAAGTCTGGGATTTAGATTTTGGGTTTCTGGGGCATTACAATATATCCCCCTTGTAAACATTCATTCTCTAGTGTTAGAAAACACACAGGAAAGAAGAGAATAACAATCAAAATCTCCAAACACTGCTCATTTAACTCCAAAACTGTCGAAACGACTACCTCCGCTTCAAAATTCATAACTGAAATGGGTTTACTTTTCATACATACATCTAAAGTCGTAAAAGAACTTATACACATGAATTGAATTCATCAACCAAATCAAGTCATAAGGCAAATCTAACATTTTAAAGCTACAGCAGGGTCGGTAGAGAACAAGTGCGGGTATTTGACCATCATATTTGCTTCGGCCTCCCATGTAGCTCCCTCCACCAGCTGATTTCTCCATAAATCCTTGACTGAAGCTATTCCCTTCTTCCTCAGCTTACGAACCTAACGGTCAAGGATCTAGACTAGTACCTCCTCATATGAGAGACTATCCTTTAGTCCCACGCTGTCCAATGGCACAATTGAGGTTGGATCTCTGAATAACTTCTTCAAAAGTGACACATGGAAAACAGGGTAAACAACTGCTAGTTCTGAAGGTAATTCTAGCTCATAGGCTACATTGTCGATACACCTCACAATTCTATAAGGTCCCATATATCTCGAACTAAGCTTTCCTTTCTTTCCAAACCTCATCACCCCTTTCATGGGCGAAACTTTCAGGTACACCCAGTAATCAACTGCAAACTCCAACTCTCTTCTCCGCACATCGGTATAAAATTTATGACGGCTCTAAGCCATTCTCAACCTTTCTCGGATGAGTTGAACTTTCTGCATTGCCTCATGAACTGACTCTGGCCCTATCAAGATAGCTTCACCACCCTCGAACCACCCTATAGGAGATCTATACCTTCTTCCATACAGTGCTTCAAATGAGGCCATCTGAATGCTAGAGTGCTAACTGTTGTTGTATGCAAACTCAATAATAGGCATATGGTCATCCCAATTCCCCTTAAAATCGATCGCACACGCTCTTTGCATATCTTCTAGTGTCTAAATAGTCCGCTCAACATGCCTAACGGTCTGCGGGTGGAAAGTTGTGCTGAGCTTGACCTGAGTGCCTAGTACCTTTTGAAAGGATTTACAGAAGTGTGAGATGAACTGAGGGCCTCTGTCTAAAATGATAGATAAAGGCACCCCATGGAGTTTGACTAACTCTCAGATGTAAAGTCTGCCATATTCCTCAGTTGAGTCTATGTTTTGACTGGGAGGAAGTGAGATGACTTAGTCATCCGGTCTACTACTACCCAGATTGAGTCATGCTGCCAACGAGTCCGAGGTAGACTTGTGATGAAGTCCATATTTACTTCTTCCCACTTCCATGTGGGTATACTGATATCTTGAGTCATGCCTCCTGGTCTTTGATTCTCCACCTTGACTTGCTGGCAGTTCGGGCACTTGGCTACGAGTTCAACAATGTCTCTTCTAATGCCGTTCCACCAGTAAATATCCTGCAAATTGAGGTACATTTTAGTAGCACCAGGGTGAATGGAGTATCTTGAGCTATGTGCCTCAACTAGTATCTGTTGTCTCAACTCACCAACATCCGGTACACACAATCTTCCCTGATAATGGAGTACACCATCTCCCCCTTTGGAGAAAGCCTCAACCCCCTTTCTGAGAACTGCTTCTTTAAGTGTAAGTAAAACTGGATCTTCATCCTGTCTCGACTTCTTAACTTCAACTACCAAAGATGAATCCGACCAATGTTGCATTACCACACCACCTTCGTATGAATCCACCAACTGCACCCCTAATCGGCCTAGTCTGCGAATGTCCCTTGCTAACTCTTTTTTTCCTTCCTTAATATGAGTCACACTCCCCATAGATCATTTGCTTAGGGCGTCAGCAACCACATTGTCTTTGCCCGGGTGGTACATCACAGTCATGTCATAGTATTTTAGCAACTCCAACCACCTTCTCTAACGTAGGTTTAGTTCCTTCTGACTTAGCACGTACTGAAGACTCTTATGATCTGCACACACATCCGCGTGAGCTCCATACAAGTAATTTCTCCAAATTTTAGAGCAAACACCACCGCTGCCAACTCCAAGTCATGAGTTGGATAGTTCTTCTCATGATCTTTGCCCCACTGTATCAGAACACATCCGAGTCCAACTCTGGAAGCATCAAAATAAACAACCAATCCATTTGTTCCTTCTGGCAAGGTCAAAACCAGAGCAGTAGTGAGTCGATTCTTCAACTCCTGGAAACTCTTCTCACACTCATCCGACCACTGGAATTTCACCTTATTCTTAGTTAACTTAGTTAGAGGACATGTTATAGAGGAGAATCCTTACACAAACCCTCAGTAATAACAGGCTATGTCCAGGAAAATCCTAATTTCAGTAGGAGAGGTAGGTCTGGGCCAATCATTCACTTCTGTTATCTTGTGAGGATCTACCTGTATTCCTTCACCTGAGACCACATGACCTAGGAAAGTCAGATACATTAACCAGAACTCACACTTTATGAACTTGGAGAACAACTAGCGGTCCCTGAGTGTTTGTAATGCTAATCTTAGGTCATTGGCATGCTCTTCCTTATTTTTGGAGTACACCAGAATGTCGTCGATAAATGCAATGACGAACATATCCAGGTACTGCTTAAAGACTCGATTCATCAAATCCATGAAGGTTGTTGGGCCATTTGTTAACCTGAAGGACATCACCACAAACTCGTAGTGATCATACCTAGTTTTGAATGTTATTTTCGGTATGTCACTCTCTCTAACCCTTAACTCATGGTACCTTGACCTGAGATCGATTTTTGAGAAACATCTGGCTCCCTGAAATTGGTCAAATAGGTCATCAATTCTGGGTAGGGGATACCTGTTCTTGACTGTGACTTTGTTCATCTGGCGGTAATCTATGCACATTCTGAGGGTACAATCTTTCTTATGCACGAATATTACTGGAGCACCCCAAAGAGAGATGCTGGTTCTAATAAAACCCTTGTCAAGAAGATCTTCCGATTGCTCCTTCAACTCCTTAAGCTCTACTGGAGCCATTCTGTAAGGAGGGATGGAGATGGGCTGAGTATCTGTGAGGAGATCTATTCCGAAATCTATTTCCTATTCAGGGGGATCTCCGGGAAGATCCTCCAGAAAAACATCTGGGAACTCGCTGACCACTGGAACTGACTGGATAGTTTGGGTCTCAGAGTTGGAATCCTTGACCCGAACTAGATTATAGATACATCCCTTGGAGATGAGTTTCTGGGCCTTACGGTAGGAAATAAACCTACCCTTAGGCACTGAATTACTGCCCGTCCATTCCAACACTGGTTCATTTGGAAACTGGAACTTGACAACTTTTGTTATGCAATCAACCGAGGCATAGTAGGAGTGTAACCAATCCATGCCAAGGATAATGTCAAAATCGACCATGTCTAACTCTATGATGTCAGCTAGGTGACTTTATTCAGGACTAAGACTGGGCAGTTTCTCTACACCCGGCTAGCTCTAACTGACTCACCAACTGGGGTGGAGACTGATAATGGTTCTAAGAGGACCTATGGACAGATATTAAATTGGACTGCTATGTAGGGAGTCAAGAATGAAAGAGTGGCTCCTGGATCTAAGAGTGCATAAATGTCTAGACAGAAGACACGTAACATACCCGTGACTACGTCAAGTGAGCTCTCCTTATTCTGACGGGAAGACATAGAATAGAAATGATTTTGGCTCTGACCGCCATCTGTACTTGATGTGTTGGCCTGCTGGAGCTGATGATGTGGTAGATTGTGATCTTCCTCGCCCTGTTGACGGGTAATTCCTAAGCCGATGTCCAAGCTTCCCACAATGAAAATAGCCCTCTCTATATACTTAATCAGAACCGTTGTCCTGTACTCCTTGAGGACCAGATTTGACACCCCGTTCACGAATTTCAACAACGTGCCCTCATTTTAGCTACCATCTCTGGAGCATACTTAGACAGCCTAGTAAACTCCATAGCATACACCTCCACAGTTCTGTTTCCCTGTCACAAATTCATAAACTCCTCCAACTTTTCCTCCCTCAATTCCCGAGTGAAAAACCTATCCAAGAAAGTTGTGTGGAATTTTTCCCACTCTACTTATCCTGCTCGCGCTGGCTGCCCCTCTTTCAACTAATCATGCTAAACCTGAGCTACCCTCTTTAGCTGGTAGTCAGCCAGTTCAGCACTCTCAGAAGAGCTAACACCCATAATGTGGGTAATCTTCCCGATCTCATCCACCAACTCCTAGGGGTCCTCCCCTACTTTGGATCCTTGAAAAGATGGAGGGTTCATACAGGTGATGTCCCGCAACCTCATAGTTGCTGCAGACCCTTTAGTGGTTGTGGGAACAACCTATTGGTTCACTTGGTTGGTGACTATTTGGGCTAGCAGTTGGCCACCCGAAATTCATCTTGAGGAGCAGCCGAGGCTGGTGGGGTAGGTCTGTTGGCGTTATCGACCCTTCTTCCATTACCACATCTAGGAGGCATGGTTCAACTTCAACTTACATGAAACAGCTCATGAGTTAGAAGGGTGTTTCTGAAATAGAACTTTAACGCACGATAAAGAGTATGAACAAAAGAGAGTTTTCCTAATAATATCTCGTAGCCTCCTCGTCATAACTGTGGCGCGCCTCACACCCATGAAAAGGACCCTACTTGATGTGACTTTCAGACATTCCGAGGATACTCTAAACCTAGAGCTCTGATACCAAGATTTTCACACCCCGAGCCTACACCCTAGACGTAACATGGTACTTGAAGTCACAAGTGACCCAAGTAAAGCCTTGGTCTATCATACACCGGTATTATAGGTAAAACATGCACTGTGGAAATTTGAAGTAATAACATTACAGACATTTTTATGAAATTTAAGATAAAAATTAAAACATGAAATGTAAACATATGTAGTCTGAAAGCCTTCTAACTGATGAACTACTGGGACAAGACCCAGCTAACTCTAAGTCTAAGTAAAAATTGTAATCTAACTGTAAGAAAATGAAATAAGGCCCTCGAATTATGAGGACTCACACTTCCACTGTGAGTGAGGAGGATCTGAATCATGGCGTCTAACGCTTCTGAGTTTAGGAAGTTGCAGCTCTATCATAAAATGATACAGCATAAAAGTATGCGTCAGTACTTTGAATGTACTGAATAAGTGGGAGAAAGCATAACTAAAACATAGTCTGAACTGAAATGATATGCAATGACCAACAGGTAAATTGAATTGTACTACTGATGTAAAATGGAATGGTAAAGATAACCCTGTTTGATGGTCAAAGACATGCCCTATGTCTGAAATACTGGGTCTGAGAGACCACACTGAACTTCTCTGAATTGAACTGAACTGTCATAACTGAGACTGAACTAAACTAACTAGTGGAAGAGTCTCTAACCGACATATAACCAAGTGAGCTACACGTGGAGTCTTATGTATACACCCCACCGGTAGGACCCAATATACCTTGCCAGGTTATAAAGGCATGAACTAGGTGATCACAAAATTTTGGGGCCAATCAGGCTAAGTAATACTATAAACGTACTTCTAGGAACCTGGGTGCACTAGAACCCCGGCCTGTTCGGTGCTAAGTCCTACTCCAACTGGAAAACCTAAACTAAACTACTAGGCTGAGAGCTTGAAACTTGGTCCAGGACTAGTCAGGGACACATAATGAAAGTACCCTGAGTGTCTTATCGGACCAGATTCTAAAGCTGAGTTCTAGACTAGTCCGAGTTGCTTATCTGGAAGCATCATAACCCTCTAAGAAAAAACTGTAAACTGAACTAAGGTTATGAGTCTGATTCTGATAACTGGGAGGCACCACTGACATCTCGAGAAAAGACTGAAGTCAAACATATCAATTGACACTTTCTATATAGTTCTGAAGAGGTTCTACATTCTAACTGAACTAAACTACTAAGCAACTAATAGAGAACTCAACTCATTCAAATAACATGGGAATTTCATAATATGGAAAAATTTCAACAATTAAAGGAATCTCATCCAATAGGGCTAAAATCATTCTCATCAATGGAATAATTGCTCAAAATATATATTTAATAAGAATTACTAGGAAATTCAGCCCACAACATACTTCATAAAGTAGATGGAATTAAATACGCAACAATCTTTACTTGAGAATATAGGGCTGTAAATCACTTTGGCAAGAAAAACATCAATTTACTTAGGAGCTGATGAAGATCATGTAAATATTAAACATGGATATTATCCCAACTTAAATTAACGAAAACGAACAAGAAAATTTATTCATATTCGAAGAACTCAGGGCTAAACTGATAGGGAATTTATGGGAGGATTTTGGGGGACACAAGGGAAGGAAAATTTCCTTGTTGATTTTCCACATACCTGGCTGAGAATTCCCCGAAGAAGAAGACCAGAACTGTTGCTATGAAGGAAAATACTAACCCTGCGAGAGAGTTTCTTGAGAGAACTTTCAATAATTTTCTGAGAGTAAATGTGAGAATGAGTGGAGGAACCATCCAAACCCTCTAATAAGTCTGAATTTATGTCTAAAACGACGTAGTTTAAAGCTTGGGAGAATAGAAAATTACTAAATAGCCCTTAGAAAATTGCTAGGAAAAACTGCTAGGTGACCCTAATGGGTGACCTAACGAGTCGTGGTGACTGACCACGACTCGTGCTCACCCCGATTGAGTACACTGCCTGTATCCTCAGCAGGTTACCACGAGGGACCCAACGAGTGGTTGTTACTGACTACGACTCGTAGTCACCAGTCGTGAACCTCACTGCCTCAATTCTGAAATTCTATACTAGGCTTGATAGCGAGTCACTTAATGAGTCCTTTCCACTGATGATGACTCGTGGTGACAATCTTTAGGTATACTGCCTAAAAACCGACTAAGGCTGGTAATGGGGGACATAACGAGTCGTTACGGGTGACCACGACTAGTTGTCCCCACCTGTCAAGTACACTGCTTGTCATTTTTCAACACTTGCTCCTTCTTCTCATGATTGACCTAACGAGTCATTGTGTCTCATAACAACTCGTTAGGTGAGTCGTCCTATAGCATTTCTGTAGTTTTTCCAGATTTTCTAATTTAAGTTCCGAATTTAGATTTTGGGTTTCCGGGGAATTACATAGGACTTCATTGCACGATATACAACATGAAAGAAGGGATGTTTTGTAAAATGTCTGATAGCCTCTTCTTTAGAAGTGTGGCGCACTTCACACCCATGAAAAATACTCTACTTAATGCAGCTTTCAGACACCCTAGGATAGACCTAAACCTAATGCTCTTATACTAAGATTGTCGCGACCCGAGTATAGACCCCAAACGCAACATAGGACTTAGAACCATGAATAGCTCAAAGCTAACCCATGTACATGCATAACATAAGCATGAACATACACTAAGTGGGAACATTCATACGATATAGCATAAGTGAAAGTCTAAAATATTATAAAACATATAAATTGGGACAATAAGTCAAGCTGCTGGATAGCTATATATCATAGTCTGAAAAGCCTCTAAACATAAAATGAGCTAAAGGGACAAGCCCCCAACTAGCTCTACTAAGTTTGTAACTGAAATGACTGAAAGTCAATATAAACCAAAACTGACATCCTCGGATGATGATGATTCACCACAACTAAGCTGAGTTTTGGACAAGAGCGAATCTAGCAACGGGGCTGAAACTAAGCATCCGAACCTACATCATGAAATGATATAGAAAAAAAGTATGTGATAAGTACTTCGAATATACTGAGTATTGAGGATGAGTAAAATATAAGAGTAAGGACAACATGTTGTAAATCATAAGCGTGATATAGTGATAAAATATGATAATCTTTTCATCGTAATCTGAAGTATAATGGCTTAAGGTTTTTAACTAAAAATCATAAAGCTTATCATATTTGAAATCATAGGTAAAACTCATAAACTGATCAATGGGTAAAAAATACTATAAGTCATGGTATCATAAAGCATAAGCATGAAGAAACATGAAACATATGGAATAGTGGAAAATTCTCATAACTGAAATACATCAAGTGAGCATGATGGAGCCAATATATACCCCTGGTTGGGAAGGTGTCCATACCTTTCCAAGGGTAAGAACCATGAAGGCGTGATAAATTACCAACTAATCAAACCCCCAAACTTGAACTATAACTTGTCCTTAAGCAAAGCATTCACTTACAATTTGAATTGACTTAAGCTTATCACATTGTTTGGGCCGCACACAGAACCGCTAAGACTCAAGACAACCCCATAATCACAAACAGACACAAAAATTAAAAAGACCTTAACAAGTGCACAAATTTCAATTGGTACTGCCACAAGTACTTGGAAGATATCATCATCATTATTTCAATCAATTAGGAGCATTTTCATTTCGAACAACATCAATAAGCATCTCAAATTATTGACATCCAACATTCAAGGTTTGTCTAGAAGCTCACAACACAACTTGTTGCATTCATACCTCTCAATTGAGATAAAGACTTTCACATTTACTCAATGGGTGTAATGTAACTCACAAATAAGAGAGAATCCCACTAACAAGTATGCAATTCAAACAATAGGGAATTATAGGATGACCTAGAAACTCTCACTCTCTCGAGGATATTCTAGTGTGAACAAATTTACCCATAGGCTTGCCCTTCATATAACTCTCCACTACTATAGAGTCGCCAACCTCAAAATCAGTAAGGACTTGCGATTCATCATGTAGGCCAGGGGTAAGAGTAAGACATCATGTAGTTCAAGTGACTGGAACCTCCATCAAGACTCCTCTATACAAGAGATAGCACAACTCAATTTTTTTAATTTCTTCTTTTGATAATAGGTTTCTCAACCAACCAGTTTTGTTTTTATATTAAGCAATCGGTTCTACCTCGCTTTGAAGCTTATTCTTTGTTTCTCCCTTAATACACACCCCCAAACTTAGCCTTTTGCATACATGAACATTTCATTCTCTCATTCTCCCCTAAATCTTGGGCCTTAAGCCCCCATTTTTCTTTAATCACTAGCAATTAGGGAGGAATGGGTGCAAAAGTAGGGGATTCAAAAAGGGTTTTAAGCTTGCAATATGGTTTCGAAGAAAATGTTTTAAGGTTTAAAGATTGGTTAACTAGGAATGATGTTAAAGGTTGGCCTTGTTTTATGAAGTAACTATCCAAAAAGGGCCTAAGGTCATTTTTCAAGCTCAGCAAAATCTAGGATTTCACCTTGAATCATATTCTGGGCAAGTTCTAGACGAAATGTATAAACCGGAATCATATATCCTTACCACACAAGGCATCACAATTCCAAGGAGTCTCATTATTCTCAAAATCAATTGAAAAGCATGACTTTGAACTAGTTATTCCAAGTTTTACACAACTTATTTATGAATTAAAAAAAGTCAGATAAAGAATGTAGGCATCATAACAGGAGAATGCTTTTCAAGCTCAATTACCCCTCTTTTCTCAAAAGTTTAATTTTTTATTGCCAAAAAAAGAAAAATTTTTGGTGGTGCCTATCAAAATAAATGCACAAAGACTCAAAATGACAACTAACACATGGCATTTTCTCTTAAGAAAGTTGTCTCTGAATCCATCACAAGGAAATGTCACTCAGTGCGACACAAAAATAAAATAAAATAAACATTGCTCCTTGAAAAAGAACCGTGGTATAAATAAAACCTTCATAGTTTTTTAACTATCTACTATCTACAAAGGTGATAGAAATAAGAGGGTAGTAAGAGAATTGGTGTGTAAGACCAACCCAGCAATGACAACTCACATCATCATCACAAGAAAAAATAAAGCCCGACAAGGGTCCTAAGTTGAAATCAATATATAACAACCCTGACAAGGGCATCCATTCATCCAAACATCATTCAATAATAAATTAAAAATGCATAATATCCAAATATCCGAACAAACAAAACAAGCCCAATAAGGGCACAATAGTAACAACCAAAACAGCACATCCCACCCCAACCAAAATGTAAACATTGTCCACAATATTGTCAAATAAAGGATAAAGGGGGCAAGAACTCCCTATGATATCTTGATAGTTTTGTTGCACAACGTCTGCGCTAGAACTATGCCATCCCCACAGCAGCGAGCTGTGACCAAGGACTCCAACAACACGTCTTGCAACCCTGCAGAAACACTAGCACCATCTTTCTCATGCTCGTCCTCCTCCAAGCCCCCAAGTAACTCATCAATTGGTCCTCAAGTGGTATGCGGGGTAGCCATAGATTCACCTAAGAAGATCATATCAATGCTGGATAGGTGGGCCTTGCCCTTACGCTACATTACATTAGCTTAGAGAGAATCAACTGCTCCGTCGACCACGTCAACTCTCGAGCATAGCTTGTTGATGCTGTCAAACACGTCCTTCATTGTGGTCATGATAGACTTCTGGATCAGGGCAGTGAGACTTTTGGCCTACTTTGAGCTAATTTTCATGGGTGTGCGTCATGTCAGCAAATTTTTGGAGTCAACTAGCTCTTGAGGAAAGAGGCGATGGTGACAACTCTAGAGGTGGTGCCTCTTTGAAAACAGTCCCCGATAATTGGGAGTGGGCTCATTGAGGTCTTCTACCAATGGGGAACTATAAGTCATGTGCCATAGAATCCTTAGGGAGGTCCCAAGAATGCATCTTGCACTTCTTACTTTTGGAGGCATCAACATCCCCCTTCTTGTCAATATTAATAACTCCGGTAATGGAGCTAGTACAATCATCAACAAAGTAAGGAACCCCTGCTCTACCACAGAGCTGGCTAATCAATATGGGGAGTGGCATGGAGAGAGCCGGTTGTCAAGCTTTCCACTTAATTTGCATGGCGACCACCTCCCTGAAGTTCACATGCATCCAGGACATAACGCAGGCTATTAGGATGGCTGCCTTCAGTTGCACCTTCTGATCAGTTTTGGAGGGCATAAGGTGGAGCAAACCAAATCTAGCCATCGCTTGGCTTCGAAATGGAGATCCTGCCTTGGGATTTCGCAACCCAAAGTGGACACACTGGCTGCCCATTTGCAATAATTCTTTCCACCCATTCGAGTTGGTGGCTCTTTGTAGCAACATGCTCTGTGAACTTCTTCCCTAGGGCAATTGGTTCTACCCAGTAGATAGAGTTGATAGCATCAAGGGTCATATCAATTTCCTCGCTCCGTACCATAATCAATGGCAAAGAAAAGAATTCATCTACTCTTCCTGAGTGCTTCATCGAATCTTGCCTTGCGTGATATGAGGCATAGAACTCGAGAAAAAAGTTAGGGAAGTAACCACCAAGTGCATCAAGGAATAAGGCTTCATGCATTCCACATAGAACCAGATACCTTCATCAGTGTTGGCAGGTGTTGGGTCTCCGTACTTTTTCCTTTTCCTTTTCCTTTGCCTTTGGTAGAGGCTAGAACCTTGCCTTTATCTTATCACCTGGATGAAGACATATTCCTGCAAAATGATGGGAGTTCCACATAAACACAACCAACATTTTTTGTAATTTTCTAATATAAAACAAAATAAAGCATCTATAATAATCTAAGAAAGAGAAAGAATTGGACTGCAAAAAGGAAGAAGTAGCAAAGGTAGACTGCTTGTATCTGCGAGGCATTTGCATTCTGCAAGTGGGAACTTTCATCATACAGATGAGGCGCACATTCAAAGTAGAACACTGGCACTTCAACTAGCCATCTTTGTTTTCATTTGCATTAACAGATGAAGATCTGCAGCACGCAGGTGGAGCGCATATGGGAGATAGTAAGCCTTAAACTCCTGATCACCACCTATTGGACCTCGTTTCGCAGAACAACATCTGCAGCACATTTATGCTTTATAGTGCCTCAATTTTGAAATAACTAGTTTCTAACTTGATTTCAAGCCATATTTAATAAATTTCAAAGTCTAAAGGTACTTAGACTTTCCTGAAAGACAACTAACAAGATTAACAGCAGCTTGACCAGTACACTACTCAACGACTTCTGTTAAGAAGGACGTTACCTCATCTATCATCGTGAAACATCAAGGCACCATATTTACTAACATCATCAATACCAACTCATTAACAACAACCCAACACACTCACTAGGAATGATCACATTTCATCAAAATTAACAAGCATATCTGAATACCCATTGAAACTCAACAACATTGCCAAATAAATATGAAGTAATGATGATTTTTACTTTAGAAAGACGTAACCCAATCTATCATTAGGAAAAATCAATCGTCACAAATAAACGGGTTACTCAGACCTCACCCTCAACTGAATTTTATGGAATAAATCATCAAACTAATCATACACAATCAGATGAAGCTCAAATTTTCCCATACATTTTTAATTTCTTATCAACCCACATATACCCACCAAAAATGGAATTCAAGAGAAACATAAAGAACACACATTGGGGAATTGGGGGAAATGCATCCTTCATTTAAAGAACTATGATGCTCCACAAACATATAAAAAATTAAAATGTAAGAAAAAGAGCATAGCACAATAGAGTGAGAATAAATGTGTAGTTGAAAATAAGCTTTACAACAATGGCTATGGTGGCCTACCCTAGCTCTGCTCTGTGGTAGTGAGTTTGTGATGACAGAAGACTGAACAGTATGAGATTTATTATGGAGGAAGGTGGGAAGTTTTAGGGATTAAATAAAGAGTAAGTGGTAGTTAATGGGGAGTGAAAATGGAGGTTAAGGGCTCCAAATAGGGGTTTTTAAAGTGGGGGAAAGGTGAAAGGTTGCGGGTGAAGTCCGGTCGAGCCGATCAAATGGGTAGTGAACCTTTAAAATTCTCTTACCTGCATCTATGCTTGCACATGAAGCCGCAGATTGGGATCTGCGACATGCATATCTGGTGCAGATATGTCTCAAAAGTGCCAGTTCACTGGCAGGGAACTGCGTTGCACATGTGTGCCACAGGTCCTTGTATGTGATTAACAGATGAAGTGCAGACCCCCTATTTTTGAATGATTATATTCCAGGTATCTAGACCTAACCTGTACCACATCTGCATTAAACAAATTGGGACCTGCATATCGAAGGCCCAACACATGTGCTCCATTTTGCTTCCTTCAACATTTGCTACAATCCAATATATTACATTTCTACAACAACAAAAACAACAACTAGGTGAAGTAAAAATAAGTTCAAAGACACTTGGGTTGCCTCCCAAGAATTTCTTAGTTTATCATCGCGGCTTGATGATATCACCTCAATTGTGAACGCGAGTCCAGAGGCTCAATCTCCTCAGAAGGGACCTCAACCATCTCTTCCCTAGCATCAATTATTTGGGGTTTTCATTAGTTTACACACATGGAATGTAACCTCATCGCCATCGACTCTAAACTTGAGAATCCCGTAAGTCGATGTCCACTAAAGCATGTTCGGTAGCCAAGAATGGGTGCCCCAAGATGATGGGTACTTCAAGGTCTATATCGCAATCTAGCACAACATAGTCCATATGGAGGATGAATTTATCCACTTTAACTAGCATATAATAAAGAATTCTCGTTGTACGTTTGATGGATCGATCGACCATAAAAAACCTCATAGGAGTATGCTTGGGATCTCCTAAACCTAACTTCTTAAAGATCACAAGGGGCATAAAGTAGATACTCACCCCCAAGTCGCATAAGGCATTGTTTAATAAATATACCCCAATGGTGCAAGGAATTGTGAAAGCTGCTGGGTTGTCTCTTTTTGGGGCTAAATTGTTTATCATGATCGCACTGTAATGATGTGACACTTGCACTATGCCCAAATTAGTTACCTTGTTCTTTTTCAACACCTTCTTCATAAACTTTTCATAATCGAGCATCTATAACAGAGCATCTACCAGCAGAATATTCATGGACAACATGGTGAACATATTCACAAACTTTATAAACTGGTTGTCCTCTTTTTTTTTAATCAACCGTCGGGGGTATGGATGTGGAAATTTAGGCACTTAGCCTTTATCCCTAGGAGCTTCATCTCCTTCATCTTCAACACTCACAACCTGGGGAGGAATATCAACCTCTTCCTCCTCCACCATCTTTTTCTAATCATCACTAGTAGGCGAACTTGACACCCCATCTTTTCACTTTTTCCCATTCTTCTTTGCACTAACATCCTTCTTGGGCTTCACACCTGAATTCTCAACTACCTTGCCACTTCTAGTGACAATTTCCATACAATGGCCATCACTCTTTGGATTTGGCATAGTGTCACTAGGAAGAGTACCCTTCATTCGGGGATTCATTTGCACTGAAAAAGGTTCATTTAGGCTTCAAGGTGTTGAATTGATGCTGAGTGGGAGCTCACAATTTGGGTAAGGTTAGATACCTCACCTCTCAATTGTTTCACGTTAATATCAATTGACTCCACTTTCTTCAACACCCTGGCCAACATTTCTTCAATCGTTGAACTACTTGGATCACTCACACTTGTTTTCATAGGGAATAAATCAGCTTTAGGGGAAGGTATATTTGGATTTGAACTTAAGTGATTATACCTCTCACCCTCTCTCTCTCTCTCACGCTCCCTCCATTGGCCATATATCTCTCCATGGCCCATCACGATCCCTCCAATCTTGATTCCCATCTCAAGGACGCCAAGGGCCTTAGTTGGCACCTTTGTACCCTTGACTAGAACCTACCATTTGACTCGTCATGAATTGGCATTGTTCCTCAAATCTACCATGGGGATCATCATTCTAAAGGAGTTTGAACCTTGAGATCCAATAACATTTATGCTTTTGGTTCTAGAGCCCATCACGTGTTTTGCAAGTAGCTCCAGTTGAGTCATACTTTTTTCCTAGAGTTTCATCCCTTTCCTCATCTAAATTGTCATGTGGTTAGAAGGTGCACTTGAGGATACCTCGATCTCTGTAGTGTGCCAAGCTCAGTTGGTTTTTGTCATCCTATCCAACAAGGCCTTTGCAAGTATGAACATTTGGTCCATTTCTATCCCCTTTTCTGAAATCTTATGACCTAAAACAATACCTTCCTTAACCATAAGTTGGCATTTCTCCCAATTGAGGACTATTTTGTTTCTTCACATCATTTTAAAACATCATTCAAGTGAGAAAAGTACTCTTCAAATGAATTCCCCACAATAGAAAAGTCATCCATGAAGACTTCTACCATATCTGAGAGGATAGACATAATGCACCACTGAAATGTAGCCAGAGCATTGCAATGCCCAAATGGAATTCTCTTGAAGGAAAATTTTCCATACAGACACGTAAAAGTAATTTTCTCTTTGTCTTGCGGGACAATTGAAATTTGATTATACTCCAAGTATCTATCAAGAACGCAATAATACTCCCACCTGACTACTCGATCAAGCATTTGATCTATGAATGGGACAGGGAATGATCCTTTTTGGACCATGAGTTCAACCTCCGATAATCCATGCATACCCTTCATTCGATTACCGATCGTATTTCTATAATTTTATCTTTCTCATTTGAAACTACGGTGATTCCTCCCTTTTGGGTACACATTGTATCGGGCTTACCCACGTATTATCGGCTATCAAGTATACCACTCCTACATCCAACCACTTGATAATCTCCTTTTAACCATATCTTACATAGGTGGATTCAATCACCTTTGATGCTTGATTGATGGGGTGCAATCCTCTTGAGGTTAATCTTGTGAGTGCAAATACCTAGAGGTATGCCAATTATATCGGTAATGGTCCAACCAATTGCTCAAATATGATTTCTTAAGACTATAAATAGTGCTTTCTTAAGACTATCAATAGTGTCTCTACCTGTCGTTCTTCTAATTGAGCATAATAATTACCGGTAAGGTTACATTTTCACCAAGATATGCATATCTAAAGTTACTAGGCAGAGGTTTGAGTTCCAACATAGGAGGTTCAATGATTAATGGTTGCAACAAAGGGATTTGTTGATTTTTCAAATCAAGATCAAGCTTGTTTGGTTGGTAAGAATAGGACCCTACCCTGCTAAAGTGTGACATACTTCTCCAGACCCCTCAATATGCTCGCCCTCGCAATTCAACAAGGTGGCTTCTAGGGACTCCTCGAATAGCATTTCCCTATAATCTTGGTCACTATCTTCTCCATCAACATTTTCCATCCTCACAATAGGAGGCTTGCTACTCCTATTGTTCTATCCTCATAGCATTTACCATCTTTAGGGTTTTTGGTGCCAATTTCAACAAGTGGACCCTTTGTATACACATTCACTCCCGACTCAATTTGATACGTCAGTTGATTCATCCTTTCTTCAACATTCCTAATGGAGTTGTGCTTCCACGGTATGAATCATGGATAGTAGCTCACACTTCAACTCCCGAACTCCCAAATTAGTGGAGATCACTCTTTCAAAAACTTTTTCATGCATGATTTCAATTTTTCAATACATAAATTCCTCCCTCTCTCGATTATGCAAATTACCTGCATGCTCAAAGTTTCAACCTTGATTCTCTATCTTTTCCCCTAGAGCTTTGATGTATTTCTTGATGACAGGGATGGAAACCCATAACTTAAGTTGCCACAATCACTTCCCTTTTATCATTGAGTAAATAAACCTCATCTTAAATATGCTCCATCTTTTCAATTATTCTAATGGCATTCACAGTCCATACTTTTGTTTCTATCACTTGCTTAGTAAAAATTTCAAGTAGTTCTAATGTGGATGCCATTTTTTATCACGCACTTCAATTTTCCTTTACCATTCCTCAATCATGTTTGCGGAGAGTCCACCCATTGCCTCTTTGGCACCCCAAGCACGATTTGTTCTAGAAACTTTCTCAAGCAATAATCTAGCAAACTCAAAAGTTTTGTCCATTAGAGCACCCCCAACTAGGTTGTTGATGACGGTGTTGTTACTAGGGTCCAATAAGCGATAAAAGTATTGAAGGAGCATGTCTCCGAAAGTCCATGTTTTGGGAATTGTGCAAATTTCCTCTTAAATTGTATCCATACCTCATGGAGGGGTTCCCCTAGTGCTTGCACAAAACTAGTGATCTCATCTCTTAATTGTAACATTCAATAAGGGGGGAAAATCTGTCAAGAAAATCATCACGCAACTCTTCCTAGGATTTTATTATCCTATCAGGAAGCTCTTCAAAACACATAGCAGCTTCTCCCATCAACGATAAAGGAAATAGCCTCAATCGGACAGATTGTTGGATAACATTGCCCATAGTCAATGATTGCAACACATTTATAAATTTCCTTATATGTGTATTGGCATCCTTGCTCTCAAGTCCCCCAAATAATCCCTTTATCTATAAAAAATGAAGCATAGTTATAGTGATATAAAACATTGTATTTCCTACCATGGGAGGTAGGCAAATAGCACCAGCTACAAAATGAGCAATGGGCTCATCCTCTACATCCATAAAACCATCCATGCTACCAACATCACTAGCGTGACTCATATTTCTCCTATTCAATCAGCAAAAACAACAAAGCAAAGTAAAAGAAAAAAATGCAACACAAATGTGAATTAACAAAAACAAAATAGCAGTGAAATCTCAATCACCGACAATGGCGCCATTTTTTTGATAACATCCAAAATTACTTCTCCAATTAAGGAGGTGACTACGGTCGTTGACGAAAATAAATTTCATAATGAGTGTGGGGGTCTAATCCTATGAAGATTAAGGATTGGATTCACCAAGTGTTTTAAATCAATTCACAACAGTAATGCATCAAGTATGAACATAAAATAAATGTCGGGGGAAAATGTGTAACAAGTAACAATTCAAAATGTAAAATTGAGAAAGGAGGAAAAACAATTGTTTCACTCAAGATGAGAGACTAGGGGTGTGCATTTAATGGGTTTCAACTTGGTAGGTATTGAATAAGAGCTTTAAATTTAATTAGTTCATGGATAGCCTTGGCCTTGAACTACACTCAAAGTTTCTCAACCAATAGAGTATGTTTAAATTGGGATTTCTCAAACCCCAAAGCCAAATCACAAACCAACAAAACAATGCTTGAGGAAGGATGTACACTATCTCTAGCTCTAACCTTTTAATGGAATTTGACGTGGATATGGACTATCTCAAGCTTCCACCTATGAATTAAACTCTAATTCCTTACGGTTGAAGTCTTACCCAAATTCAATTTCTGCTCTCAAGAACAATTGAAGTTAGAAAGCTCAATTAATATTTGTGACCATCAATTATTAAATTAGAACTTGAAGAATTCAATATATCCATGCTTTCTAGTTAAATCTAAGATCAATTAGTCAATACCCACTTGGGTATACACACCCATCATCTACACACACTCCTAGAATAGAATTTAGCAACTCATTATTGAGAAAAGGGAAATTATACCAAGGGAAAATTCATAAATTCCATTTATCATCAGCAAATAAAATTCAATTATCAGCTCAAGGTTTGTAACAATGGAGTTTTTCTTCCAATGAAAGTGAAGAAGAAAGTAGAGTGTACTATAGCTATCACTTTCTACAATATTCTCTCTAGTGTGATTTTATGATATGTATAATTGGGGTAAAATCAACATATATTCTATGCACAACTATAAAACGATTCCCTTGGAAGCTTCTCAAGTACATTTATACCTTTTCTGGATGATTTTTCTCTTCTGTAATGACATGTGTCACTTGCGTGGCACCTGCATTTCGTAGATTCCATTGTGCGTCTCCTAGATTCTCTTTTCAAGCCTAAGCAATGTCCTTTTCATGTTATCTATGATGTCACATGCGATGCGCAGATTCCAGTCTATGACTCGCAGGTCTGATATAGCCAATCTCCAAATTCTTCTACGTAGAACCTGCGTTTCGCAGGTGCCATTGTGCGGCATGCATGTCCTCTTCTTCTTCCACCAGATTGCTTTCAGTCCAATTCCTTCATTTCTTGGTTCTAATCAAATGCATGCACAAAATAAGAGAAAAGGCATAAAAACTTTCTAAATTATGTGAAAACAAGACAATAGCTCATGCTTAAGAGTAAAATTAGTTGGTAAATAACCAACTCATCAGTATCACTCATGAGCCTAGTAGTGTAAGGCAGACACTCTTAGTTGGTGAGGAGCCCTTATCCTATGATGGCACGTAGTTCTAAAATCTGGGTGCGTTGAACCCAACCTACTCAGTGTTAAATACTACTCTCAAAACATACTAGTTTTCATAATCATACTTGAAACATGGAGTTTTAGACGAGATAGATAAAAATATGATGAATTCATAAAACGCTTATATATGTGAACTAGTCATGAAAACAATGTTTATGATTCAGCCATGATACATAAGCTTGATATTTATGAGATTTATACATACTTGAGTAAATCATGCTAACTTAAAAATATAGAATCGTGAGAGTTTTTCATAGAAACCGTGTAATCATAATCATAAAACATAAGTAGAATCATGAAAGTATCAATTTCATAAGAGATCATAGAGTTTTGAATGAAAAGGGTCTAACTCTAAAAATTTATGAAAATCAAAATTGGGGATATGGAGAAATTGGATTCATGAAATTAGACTTGAGATTGTGTCTGAGGGTGGAAGAAATCCCTCATTCATGATCCCACATACCTAAACATGATGAATTCTTGAATAGGCTTAAGACCCAAGAGAAATTGAGAAGATGAATCCTAGCTTCCTTGAGAGTCCTTGACAACTTGATCTTCAATCTATAGAGTTTGGAGAGGAATGAGAGTTTAGGATAAATCTAACCCTTAAATACCCTCCTTAGGAAACCCAAAATAATTTGTTTTAGGAGTTAAAAGCATAGGAAATTATGAAAATACCCTTAGGAACTCGCATTAAAAATCTTCCCATCCAGTACCATGGGTCGTACCACGACTCGTGGTGATCCCTCTTGGTCACTGGAGCCATGTTGGTGAATCTCTAGACCTCTTCTCATGACCACACAATACCATTAGTACCTACATAGTATGATCTGTACGTTCCTCTCGTGGTTATCGAGACTAATTTTGGTTGCACCGCTAACTTCATCTCACGAGTGGTACCATGATCCCTACCTCCCTACCCAGAGTCGTACTCAGAATCTTACTGAGGTAAATTTTCGATTTTCCTATTATTTTCTACTCCAAGTCTAGAGTCAAATCTTAGGGACTTTTGGGGTGTTACAATAGCATCCTCAAGTAAATGGATTAAAGTTAATTTGTAAAGAGTATTGTCTTTGCTGTTGGGACAAAAAATTATATCTCTGCGTGAGGACTACATTTGTGGTAGTAAACTAGTTTGGGTACTGATTGGTTAGATAAATTAGGATTGAGAATATCAAGTATGGGCAACTTAGAAGAACATAGCTTGCAAAGGCATGTTAATTGCAGTATTTGATACTTTTGGGGTTGCTAAAGATGGGACAAGGTATTGCATCTAGTGATTATGGTTCAGAGTTATAGTGTATGAGTCCACAAGCCAACATAAAAGAATTTTAAATTGTAAATGAGATAAGGGAAAGCATAAGAAGCTCACATTTTGGATGTTCAATGCATCCAGATTTCATGTTCTATAAAATTTGCCCGATGAATAAAAGTTGATAAATTTGAAGAATGAAGTCATAAGTTGTAGATCCTCATTGTTGAGTTATTGACTTGTGTAATGTAATGCCCAAAAAATCCTAAGATCAGACCCGGGATTTGAAATGAAAAAATCAAAAAAAATTCTACACCGGGTCACAGAACGAGTCGTCCTGTGACCCATGCGGTAGGCCACGAGTCATGAAGTGACTAGTGGGGGAGGGTCCGGGATTGATTGAAAAATTTTGTAAAAAATGGGTGACCACGGTTGTGACCATGAGTCGTGGTCAACACCATGAGTCATGGGGTGATCCGTGGTCAGTATTTGATTGGAAGTTGGAAAAGCTAGGTAGTGTACTCTACGGGTCCTTACCACAGCTAGTTTAGGACTCTATGAGTTGTGGTGTAACCCGTGGTGACTCCTGGATATTTTAGGCAATGTTGGCGATGGGTGGGTCGCCACGAGTCGTTGGGTACACCACGTGTTGTGGTGTCCCTCGTGGTGACAAACATGAGGTTAGTGACAGTACACTTGACGATTGTGACCACGAGTCGTGGTGATTGGGCATGATCCGTGAAGTCCCTCGTGGGGTCCTAACAGTCAGTTTCTCCTGCGAATTTCATAAGGGTGTTTCAGTAATATCTTAATCTCCTAAACTCTAAACTACATCATTTTGGTCTATTTTAAGAGAATTTAGAGGGGCTAAACGGTTTCCCCCTAATTCCCACTCAGATTTTTAGAGAAATTAGTGTAAGTTTCCTCTCAAGAACTCTCAAGCAAGACTAAGACTTCTAATCTATTGCAATGATTCAAGTTTTTCTTCTCCAAGGAATAGGTAGCCAGGTTTGTGTGAATTCATCAAGGGAATAGTTCTTCCCTTGTGTCCCCAAAATCCCTCCTAGTTTATTTATTAGTTCTAGCCCTGAAATTTCAAATGTGAAGAAATTATATGTTATACTTCATTAAATTCATGCAGAATGTTATTCCTGTTAATTTTAGATATGATTCCATCAGAATATGACTTTATTGATTCTTGGCCCCAAAACTTTCTCCAAATTTTCCTGTCACTTATAGCCTTGTGGTTTCAAATTGTGGAAGGTTTTCAGACAGAATTCTATAAACTTCGAGTGGAATATTATTTATGATATTAATTGCTACATTTCCCAATCCTTAGGAATTTTATGGAAACTAGCATCTTGAAGAATGATTTAGCTCTCTTCTCAGTTCAGTGAATCAGATTCTTGCATATTGGACTAGTTATTTCTTGTTACTTGATTCTATCAGTGTTGTGGATTCCCATATTATTTCTATATGTTGAATTCTCAGTCAGATACTTGTTAGCCTAGTCTTAGTCAAGATGTTAGAATATCTAGCGTTAGTCAGAAATGTTAGCTGATCAGTTTGACTACAGAAATTCTCGAGTTGTCAATAGTGCCTCACAGTTATCAGAATTAGACTCAGTGTCAGATTTTAGTGGTTCTTTAGGCAGTCATGACACATTTAGATGATTAGATCTTACCAGATTTAGGACCCCAGCTTCATATTACAGTTTGTTCTTTAGTCTTGGGCCCCAATTTTGAGCAATCAGCTTAGTAATCAGTCTAGAAATATCTAGTGGGAGCAGGACTTAGCACTGAGGGGATGGGGGTTCCAGCGCATCCAGGTTCCCAGAACTACGTTGCCACTGTATGGTTTGATTGGCCTCATGGACCCAGATTTGTGATCACCCAGTTCATTCCTTTGTACCCTAGCAAGGTATATTGCATCCTACCGGTGGGGTATATACATAGGACTCCATATCTAGCTTATGTGGTTATATGTCGGTTATAGACTCTCCAACTAGTCAGCTCAGTTCAGTCTCAGATTAGTCAGTCCAGATCAGTTTAGTTTAGTATCTAATATTTAGGGCATGTCCTTGACCATCAGATAGGGTCTTTAGACCGTCTCAGTTATTAGAGTTATTTAATTCAGCAGCTTCAGTTGGTCATTGCATGTCTGTTCAGTTCAGTATTTTTATTCCATTGCATTATGTTTCTCTCACTTACTCAGTACGTTCAAATTACTAACACATACCTTTTATGCTGTATCATTTTATGATATAGTTTAGGGTTCTCAGACACAACACCGTTAGCCAACCTCACTCAGACTTTTCCATTGACATCAGTGGTGAGTCCTCATCCTTCGAGGATGAAGATCATTTCATTCAGTTCTTTTTTTCTTTTATTTAGACTTTTAGTTTGCTGGGGGATTGTCCCAGCAACTCATTAGTTGTAGTGGCTTTTAGACACAGACTTGGTTTTCAGACTTACAGATTTGTTCAGATTCCTTTAAAGTTATGATTCAACTTTATTTTCATTAATGCTTTAT
>JACEIK010005756.1:83040-98318 GCA_018107945.1 Datura stramonium
AGTGTACTCAACAAGTCCTTACTATGACTCGTTTGGGACTCCACGAGTCGTGGTGTCACCCGTGGTGACTCCAGGATATTTTAGGTAGTGTTTGGCGACAGGTGGGTCACCACTAGTCGTTGGGTACACCACGAGTTGTAGTGTCCCTCGTGGTGACCAATAAGAGGTTCTTGACAGTACACTTGATTATTGTGACCACGAGTTGTGGTCACTGGGCACGATTCGTGTAGTCCCTCGTGGGGGCCTGGTAGTCAGTTTCTCCTGTGAATTTTCTAAGGGTGTTTTAGTAATTTTTTAACCTTCTAAACTCTAAAGTACATCATTTTGGTCTATTTTAAGAGAATTTAGAGGGGCTAAACGGTTTCCCCTAATTCCCACTCAGATTTTCAGAGAAATTAGCGCAAGTTTCCTCTCAAGAACTCTCAAGCAAGACTAAGGCTTCTCATCTATTGCAGCGATTCATGTTTTTCTTCTCCAAGGAATTGGTAGCCAGGTTTGTGGGAATTCATCAAGGGAATAGTTCTCCCATTGTGTCCCCAAAATCCTTCCTAGTTTCTTTATTAGTTCTAGCCCTGAACTTTCGAATGTAAAGAAGTTATATGTCAGAATTTATTAAATTCATGAAGAATGTTATTCCTGTTAATTTTAGATATGATTCCATCAGAATATGACTATATTGATTCTTGTCTCCAAAACTTTCTCCAAATTTTTCTATCACTTATAGCCCTGTGGTTTCGTATTGTGGAGTGTTCTCAGACAGAATTCTATAAACTTTGAGTGGGATATTATTCATGATATTAGTTGCTACACTTCGCAATCCTTAGAAATTTTGTGGAATCTAGCATCTTTAAGAATGATTTAGATCGCTTCTCAGTTCAGTGAATCAGATTCTTGCATATCAGACTAGTTATTTCATGTTTCTTTATTCTATCAGTGTTGTGGATTCCCATATTATTTGTATATGTTGAATTCTCAGTCAGATACATGTTAGCCTAGTTTCAGTCAAAATGTAAGAATATCTAGCGTTAGTCAAATATGTCAACTGATCAGTTTGACTACAGAAATTCTCGAGGTGTTAGTAATGCCTCCCAGTTATCAAAATTAGACTCAGTGTCAGATTTTAGTGCTTCCATGGGCGGTCATGACACTTTGAGATTACAGTTTGTTCTTTAGATGGTTACGACGCTTCCAGATAAGCAGCTCTAACCAGTCTTGGAACCCAGTTACAAAATCCGGTTTGATAAGACTCTCAGGGTTCTTTCAAATAGGTATTTCGAACTTCGTCTTGGGGCACAATTTCGAGCAATAAGCTGAGTAATCAGTCTAGAAGTATCTAGTGCGACTTAGTACCAAGCGGACCGGGGTTCCAGCTCACCCAGGTTTCCAAGACTACATTACCACCGTAGGTTACAGTTTGATTGGCCTCATGGCTCCAGATTTGTGATCACCCACTTCATGCCTTTATACCCTGACAAGGTATATTGAGTCGTACCGATGGGGTGTATACATCGGCTCCACGTCTAACTCACGTGGTTATATGTTGGTTATAGACTTTTCCACTAGTCAGCTCAGTTCAGTCTCAGATTAGTCAGTCCAAATCAATTCAGTTCAGTATCTCAGATTTAGGGCATGTCCTTGACCATTAGACAGGGTCTTTTAGACAGTCTCAGTTATTATAATTATTCAGTACAGCAGTTTCAGTTGCTCATTGCATGTATGTTCAGTTCACTATTTTTATTCCATTGCGTTATGTTTCTCTTACTTACTCAGTACATTCAAAGTACTGACGTATACCTTTTGTGTTGTATTGTATTATGATACAATTGCAGGTTCTCAGACACAACACCATTAGCCTACCTCGCTTAGACTTCCCAAGCGACATCAGGTGAGTCCTCATCTTTCAAGGACGAAGATCATTTCATTCAGTTCTGTTTTCTTTTATTTAGTCTTGGTGTTAGCTGGGGGCTTGTCCCATCAACTCATTAGTTGTAGTGGCTTTCAGACACAGACTTGGTTTTCAGACTTGTAGTTTAGTTCAGATGTCTTAAAAGTTATGATTGAACTTTATTTTCATTAATTTTATATCATATTCTAAAAGCTTCGGCTATATATATATCTATATCTGTGTGTGTGTGTGTGTTACTCAGAATGCCAGTGTATGATAGACCAGGGGTTGACTTGGGGTTACCGGTGACTCCAAGTATCGTGTCCCGTCCAGGGTGTAGACTAGTGCGTGACATGTAGATTTTATCTTTTGAGATCTGGAATGACAACATTGAAGGTTCATGAATAAAAAGATGAAATAGGTCACTATAAAATAACATAAGGCTTAGTATTGATTTTGTGAAGATTTAAGATCATTTCCATGACTATTAGTGTTATATGAGGATGGTGCATTTTAGATAGGGTTGGATTTTCTCATTCTATGTTGGATGGAATACAAACATACTATTAGGAATATTTAGAGTTTTCACGCCCCAAACTTCGAGGGGCATGACTGGCAGCCTATAACACACCTGATTGAGCAAACCCTACCACAAAATTAACTACTACAAGACAAAATCAACGAGGTTTGGCATAACAATTACTATAAGATCAGATTAAACGCAATAAGAAGAAGATGGTCTACCGACCAACCAAAAATAAATAGAATAGATCGTCAAGGCCACGGGATGGAAAATAATCCATACAACAAGGCCTACTTGGCCTACAACAATGACACTACACCTACAACAGATGTTTATGAGCCGCTATGAATATAATAGTAGTCAGCTATCCGGGATAGGCCCCTAACTACCCATAAAACAACATTTGGAAACTCCGAAAGACTTAGAGCTTTATCGACTCAGCTGGAACTCCACTCAACAACTAAGAACTTGATCTACCTACCAATTAACACCTGCAAGCATGAATGCAAGTCCCCGACTAGAGTGTCAGTATGGAAATGTACCAAGTATGTATCAGAAATGATAACAAGATTCAAAGTACAGATCAATAGACATACATGACAACAGCAGGAAGGAAATCACAAGTCAAGTAAGAAAATAGAACTTAACTAGCCCCTATAAGCCTGGAAAGTTCAACGTAACAAAATTAATGAAAAACTAAACTACACCTAGACAACATAACTCACCTGCGACCTCGTGTACCACACAGGATCCCTCCAAACATCTTACCTGGGTCAATCTAGGCCCCTCAACAACCTCAGCTATCATCAAACCACAAGTAGCATCCACAACTTATAAGACAAAAATAATCCAAGGCAACAATACAATGTATAAATCAAATCACAATCTCCTGACTTTACAGGCATTCAGCAAGCATAAGCACACACATCATCAACAATATCAATCAAGAACTATCAGAACAACTATTGTCTGCACGTAGTTGGTGGAACTCAATCCAACTAGGAGAACTATCGCGATCCTAGGTAGGCTCAGACATGCTGTACCAACTCTCAAATCACGTCTTGCCTCGGTGCTATGGAGGAACGATCAACTCCATAGATCATATCAACCCTTAGGCTCAACCCCAATCCGAAACAACTTTCTTGCATCGGGTATCCACAAGCAACAAGGCACCTCGGGTTTGACCCCTAGCCAGAACAACTCTTGTGCATCGGATATCTATAAGCCACAAGGAAATAGTCAAAGCATAAAATCACGGTAAGTACATACTCAACCAATAGTCACACACAAAGCACACATTTGAGAAAGGTACAACAATCCAACTCTTACTATGTCTCCCAAAGTTCTATCAACAATGTCAACACGGTCACCGACTCATACTATAACCGAAGGACATCGCCACCATCGGTTCTAGCCACCACTAAACCATCAATCAACCCACCATCCCATCTTTACCACATAACCAATTCATGATAGTGATTTAAAAACAACAACAAATACTACAACAACTTAATCACACGATTGTTATCACAAATCTATCGACTACTCGCAACCACGCTTTTCAATGGCCAAATCTGAAGGTAGCAATCAACCCAACACATATATGAACATAATGCCATATAAATAGTACCTCAACAAGCTTAGAAACAACACAATTTCAAGTCTCCAAAAACAACCAATAAGCACGAGTTTATGAGTAGCGATACTTTGCCGAAATCATGCCAAAACGGAAGAAATAGAAGCCTTAATATACCTATTGATGCCAAATTGAGGTTATCCAATACCTACAACAACAACAGTACGAGCTACTACCCCAAAACCAGATCCCTCAATCACCAAAATGCTGGTATAAGAAACAACATGAAAACAATACAAAACAAGGCTTATTCGACTAGTTTTCAACAAATTCAGTGGTAGAATATCCAAGGTAGCAACCTACCAACACTTACATACTCATAATCAACCTAAAAAACAAAGAATTTATGAAGAGAAAATCTTACCAGTTAGTTTCCGAAGAAATAGCCACCAAGACGCTCAGAAACAACGCAAAAATGCAAGTTGCACACATCCTCCAACTTCCCGGCATCAAAAATTACCTTGGAAAATTATTTCTTCCCTTATAATCAACATAATATATATAGAGGAGCTGGAGAGGGCTTATGGTTGCAAGAAGATGCTGGGAAATGATAAATGATATGAACCAACAGACCAAAATACTTATACAGGTAGACACCGCCTCAATAGCAATGTATCACACTGATGAACGCGCTGATTTGGTGGCGTGACACGTTGCCAACATTGAGCCCCTCTTGTCCTCACCGCCTGCCTACACAATCACACAAAAATGCAAATATCTCACTACTCTAAAGTCATATTGACGAATGGTTTAATGTGTTGCAAACTAGACTCATAGATCTTTAATCTTATAGGTTGTAGACCCCCAACTCCTTATAGATTGGGAGAAAATATTTGAGACATTTGACCCAAATTTCAGAGAATCTTAAGAAAGAAATTTGCGGCAACTTTTGCTGAATTTCATTGTACCACTTGATCAACGTTCAATCTTAACATATGATTATTGAGTGACTCAAATACATCCAAACACTTTCTTCTTAGCATATTAAGTACTCTTAGTCCTATCTCAAAAGTACGAATTTATTTTTCAAATTATATGGGGTGTTACATCCTTCCCCATTTGGAAACATTCATCCTCGAATCTTGGATGACACACACGATTTTTACAAACACTATCACAACATTATATAGCCTCACACTATCACAACATGATATAGCCTCACACAATCACATAACTCTTATGTCTACCACAAACAACTCCAAATGAAACAATGTTGCACCTTGCCAGGGTGAGACACAACTATAACCAAAATCGAGATAAGGACCTTACCTGCTACCATGTCTAGCCACTAGCAGGCTATAGTTAACCATTCACAACTATCCCTGCACAAGTTAGAAAACGTGGGTCTAGACCCAACACCTACGATAGTTGATATATCGCACGATTCGATCTAGAAAGAAGGGTAACAATCCTAAATGTCCTATAGTATCGTGTTTATAAGTACACTATGCAATGTACACATAAACAAGACTCTACCAAACACAACTCATAGACTCCTTAGGACACGAACTGTTCTGATACCAAGTCTGTCACACCCTATACTCAGAGGGGCATGACTGGCACCCAGTGCCACACCTGATCTAGCACACCCTGCAACAAAACTAACTACTACAAGCCAGAACCGATGAGGTTTGGCATAATAATTACTATAATATCATAGTAAACGCAATAAGAAGAAGTTAGTTTACTAACCAATCAAAAATAAATGCAATAGGCTGTCAAGGCCATAGGATGGAAAATAATCTATACAACAAGGCCCACCTAGCCTACAATCATGACACTACACCCACAACAGATGTCTATGAGCTTCTATGAATATAATAGAAGTCTACTATCTGGGACAAACTACCCATAAAACAATATTTGGAAACTCAGAAAGACTTGGAGATTTATCGACTCAGCTGGAACTCCACTCGACAACTAAGACAATTATGCTTTCTCAACTAGATAATCTAGGGTCGATCTATCACATACCAATACTACATAGTTCTGGTAAACTCATTTAGCTGACAAAGATTCGCCAATTGGCGTAGAAATAACAAATGGTCTAAATAATAACTCAGGGATTATATCATACTGACTTTCAACCAATGGTTTAAAATAAGAGAGTGTAGAACTAGGATCAAGAAAAGTAAATATTGCACGAGAATGAATAATCAAAGTACCTGTAACAATATCAGGTGATGCCAGTGGCACAGAACTAAAAGCATCTCTCTCTCTACTCCTTCCATAGCTTGCTACAGTTTTAGGATCTAATATAGGGGGTTAAATTAAGGAAGTTGAACAAACCGTTTATTTCTCTAACCACGCCTGATCCCCCTCGACCTTATCTGGACAATCCCTCATAAAGTTCCCTAGTTGTCCCCAACGGTAACATACATTTTATCCCTAACAACACTGGCCTAAATGGGATCTTGCACAATGAGAAAAAGGTGGCAATGGTTGTTTTCTCTGCCTCGCCCACTTCTGGAATCGAGAGCTACATGGAGCTAGGCCCTGGTTTCTCCACTATGCTTGAAGCTGAGGTGGAACACTCCCATCAGGCCTAACTGACTGCTGAATGGCTGAGCTCCTAGATCACTCAGAGGCCCTTTGTAAGGATCCACGGTCCTGGCTCTCTTCCTCTGCTTCTGCTGCCTCCGAGCATCCTGTAACTAATGAACCAAATCCTCCACCGTCTAGGAAAAATCTTGTATCCGTGCAATGTCCATATGCTCCTTAGTAGATAACCCTAAATAATTACGAGCTATATGAATCCCTACCCCTAACATGAACTGATTAACTCTATCCTTTATTGTTTGGACCATGTGTGGATCATACCTACTCAGCTTGAGTTATCAAAGCTCCCAGGGCAAATACTGGTGCATAAAGGCCTCTTAAAACATTTTCTACTTAGCTAGTGGTGCATCGACTCCTCTAGATTGAGCCCAAGCCTAATACAACAATATAGCGACATCACATAGCCTGAAGGCATCTTACTCTATCCCCTCAGTCACTGTAGCCCACATCATCTTCAACACCCTATATGTTTGGTCAGTGAAGTCTTGAGGATCCTTTCACGGTTCTGATTTGGTTAATATGGGATGGCTCAAACATAAGAACTCGCGAGCCCTAGAACTCACGGAAGCTTAACCTCCATTTCCCTCCATCGCCTCAAACCGTCGCGCCTGACCTACGGCTATATGAGCCATCAACTGAATAGCTCCCTCAAAACCCTGTCCTTTCGAACCAATCTAAGGTTCCACAGGTGTTGGAGGATCCACCACTCTATCACCCTCATGTATCACTGGGGCGGGGAGAGCTGGAGGTTCATCTATGGCAGCCCTGACTGGGGCTGAAGGAACTGTAATATCTGGGTGGGGGACTCACTCTGAGCCTCTGATCTGTCCCCTTGATCCTATAGAGGGAAATTGGTACCCTCTCCAGCAGTTGTACCAATCAACCGCTTAGTCATCTTCCTCGTCACAGGCATACTCTAAAATAATAACAAAATTTAGATATCATAATATTGATAGCTTCGCTCTATAACACCAACTGTTAATAAAAGAAGTGAAACAACTCATTAATGCCATGTAGCCTCCTGATTTTAAGTATGGTAAAACAACATACCTATAAGCAAGACTAAAAACGGCTTTATGGACTCCCTGGGGCACGACTTCGTTTAATACCAAGTTTGTAATGCCCAAAAACTGGGGTAGGGAGCAACTGACACTTGACTCAAGATTGATCAAAAAGCAATCTATATAACGTCTATAGTTGTAACACTAAGGCCAACAAGGCCACCTTTCACGATTGATCAAGATAGATACTTGGCCATAAGGACTCGAAAATAACGATAAAAAACATGAAAATCGACAAGGCTACAATAAAGTTAAATAGAGAAGTGAAAAGCTGACAAGGCTACACAATTAAAACAAACTATACAAACTAGTACACATCATTCCCTAAAGAGTAAATAAACTTGTAACACCCCAAAAGTCCCTAAGATCAGACTCGACACACAAAATGAAGAAAATAGGAAAACATGCACCAGGTTATAGGACAAACCATCAAGTGACTCATTAAGCCACTTGATGAGTCATTAAGTGACCTATTACATGCAAGAACTTAGTGAAATGTTGAGTTTCAGAGAGTCTTGATGACTGGTTAACAGATCCATTAAATCTCATGAAGAATCTTTAAGTGGTGGCGTCAAGAAAAGACCAGAAAGTTGGGAACTTCTTGCCGATGGTAACGAGTGGTACCTAATGACTCATCAAGTACCTCAATGAGTCGTTAGGTCACATGTTATGTCTTCAAGAGTCAATTTTTTAGCCAAAGTCATTAAGGGCATTTTTGTAATTTTTATATTCTTAACTCCTAAATTAAGTCATTTTAAGCTCATAAGAGGGTATATTCTAGGGTTTTATTCATTCCTAACCCTCCTTCTATCTCAAACACCTGAAGTTGAAGATCAATCTTCTCAATACCTCAAGCATCAAGGTCCTCCTTCTTCTCCAATCTCTTAGGCAACAAATCTTAGCAAGAATTTCACCAAGTCAAGGTATGCAGGGTCATGAATGGAGGATTTCTTCCACCCTCATGCCCAATTTTAGCTTTGTCTATGGAATTCAGGTCTCCAAGCATGATCTGATGAAATTCTAGGATTAGATCCAATTCTCATGAAATCTCTTATGATTTCAAGTCTCTTATGATTCAATTCATGATTTATGATNTCTTTCAAGTCCGTAATCGCCTATTCAGATTACTTTCATGCTGATGAAATTCTAGGATTAGATCCAATTCTCATGAAATCTCTTATGATTTCAAGTCTCTTATGATTCAATTCATGATTTATGATTATAAATTCATGTTTTCTACTAAGATCTCTCATGAATCTATATTTTCATGTTTATGATATTTTTACTCAATTATGTATAGTCTCATGAATTTCAAGCTTATGAACCTATGATTTTAAGTATGACGATTTATTCATGTAAGCATAAATTTCATGAATCTCAAACTTATGTATCATAGATGACACAACATCATTGATTTCATGGCCATTTCACATATTGCAAGTATGATTATGATTTTTCGTGTTTTCTAACTAGCCCATTATAATACCGAGGAAGTGCCTAAGATTGGACCCGGGACTTGAAAATAGAAATTTGCAAAAAATTGGGAAACCTGACACCAGACATAAAACGAATTGTTAGGAGGCCCGTTAGAACTGGCCACGGGTCGTTATGTGACTCGTGGGGGAGGTCAGGTGTGAGGCTTGAGGTTTTAGGATAAAGTGTCTCACGTTTAAGACCACGATTCTTGGTCAGCCACCACGAGTCGTGGGAAGGGCTTGCTGGGAAGAAGGAGAATATTGGAGAGTTGCGGCAGTGTACGTCACGAATGGAGACCGCAACTCGTGGTCACCCACAATGAGTCATGAGGTCTCCCGTGGCCAACCCCCCAACGTTCAGTGAAGCAGTGTACTTGGTGAGCAGCACGATGAGTCATCTTCTTCAGCAAAGAATCGTTAAGTCGTCCGTTAGGACCACCTGACAGTTATTCTCTGCGAATTAGTGAGGGCCTTTTCGTAATTTCTAAATGTCCTAAAGCCTAAACTAAGTCATTTTAGCTAATGAAAGGTGGGTTTTTAGAGGGATAATTTATTCTAAGACTTCATTCATTCATGTAAGAGTATAGAGAGGTGATCAAAGGGGTGATTTAAGGATTCTCTCTTCAAATCCTTCGAATTCCTACTTGGGAATTCAAGGGAGATTAAGAATCAGTTGTTTCCAGGCATGTAAGGCTATCAATGGGTGTTTACTTTCAATGGGTGTTTACTTTCACACCCATGCCCATTCTCTAAGATTTCATGAAAATCCTATCATGAATTTGTGGGAATTTGAAATAGATTTATCTAAAATCGAATGATTTTTAATGGGTTTTGTGATTTTTGAACCTTATCGCATTCTATGGGGTTTTGATCAGATTTTTTAAATTAATTTATTTAATATCTTATCGATTATTGAATTCCTTGGAAATTAAGCCTAATTATGCATGACCCATGATGAATCAACTTCTGATCTACATTTTAATTAATGATATTTACAAGCCCAACATGAATTATGAATTTAATTATGGATCTAATCAATTACTCATCATGATTTTTTGGAATTTCAAGCTATATGCATGATCTAAAAGTATGTATGAACTTTATGAATTTGAATTATGTTTTTACCGACTCACAAGCCTTATTTCATGGCTAGTTCATGTATGTACAAGAATGTTTATGATTATCGTGATTTAACTAGCCCATGAATTCATGCATGTTATACTATGAGCACTATATATATGTTTTTGGAGTAGTATCGAACACCGAGTAGGGTTCGGGGCTCAGGTTAAGCCTCGAATCTAATAAACTACCTACTGCCATAGGTATGTTGGGACCTCCTTCATGACTGTCCCCAGCCCAATTTTCCCTTTCATGGTGCCCTTCATGGTTCTACCCTTGGTGAGGTACGAATGACCTCCCGACTAGGTTTACAAGTCGGACTTCATGTGTGCTCATATGCGGTATGTCGGTTCAGAGAATCTCCCCCTGTTCATCATGATTTATGAATGTTTATGTCTATGTATTTTGGCTCAAGTCATGTTAAGTAAAGATTTTCTCCTATGATCATGATTACATTTGTATTACGAATATTTTTAAAATCTTGAGCCTTATGTTATGATACGATGTTTACGATATGAGAATGATGTCCTACTCCTATGATCCTTTATGAGTTTTATAAGTTTTAAATGTCTGTTTTACTTACCTTGCATACTCGGTACATCACATACTGACTGCATACTTTCTATGCTCCATCGTTTCATGATACAAGACCCGGCTCTCAGGCTCACCCTCCTCAGTAAGCTCCTCAGAGTTCTCTATCAGCCTATTTGGTGAGTCCTCATGTTCCGAGGGCCACATGACTCTATTATTCTCTTTTCAGTTCCAGTAGTTGGTTAGTTGGGGTATTATCTCATCAACCCGTCTTTCATGAATAGTGGCTTTTCAGACAATAAGTTGTATTCAACCGTCATGTATGGATCATGTATTGTTTTTTCTCCATTTTTATGTCATTATTTCATTTTTCTTTTGTTAAGTCTTCTGCTTATGTGAATGAATTAGATGTATGCTCATGCCATGGGTTGACTTAGGGTCTCTCAGGGCTCCATGTCCCGTGTTTACGATCCGGGTGTATGTTTGGATCGTGACAAACTTAGTATCAGAGCAATAGGTTTGAAGTGTCCTCAGGTGTCTGAAAAGCCGCATTGAATAGAGTCTTTTTTCAGGGGTGTGAAACATTCCACACTTATGACGAAGAGGCTACTATACATTTGGGAAATGTTCCATTGTTTTGTGATCTATGTCGTGTGATGAAAAGTGTTTTCGATTCTCCTAATTCATGCTATTCGCATTTGCAGAATCATGCCTCTATGCCGAGTGAACGCCATAAGAAATGGTAACAAAAATGATCATGAGGGTGCCAATGGTGATGGGCATCAGCTAGCCCCACATGTTCATGAGGGGCATGCACCAGAGCCAGCTGCCCACGCTGAGTCTCGATCAGCGATTTAGATGCTGGCACCGGCCATGGCTGCCCAAGTTCATAATCCGACAATGGCGCACTACCCTCAGAATGGGAATGCAGCGATAGCTAGGGTAAGGGATTTCTTGAGAATGATCCCTCCTGAGTTCACGGGGTCGAAGGTGGACGAGGATCCACACAATTTCATTGAGGAGATTCTGAAGATCACCCAGGTTATGGGGGTGAACAATGGAGAGTGTATCCCATGTGGACGAGGGAAAGAAGGAGTTGGTGAAGGATTTCCATCAACTTTCAAGGTTGGGAGTTAGATTGGTCGACTCGATCGATGGTGTTGTTGTTGTGCAAAATCGATTCGAATTGTCCTTGGTGACTGATGTGAAAGCTAGAGAAGATGAGGACCCGATTTTGGTAAAGATGAAAGAAGTAGTTCATAGTCAGGAGGTGGAGATCTTCTCTCAAGGGGGAGATGGTGTGTTGCGGTACTAGGGACGTCTGTGTTTTCCAGATATAGAGGACTTAAGGAGCCAGATATTGCATGAGGCACATGGTACCAGATATTCCATCCATCCAGAATCTACTAAGATGTATCGTTATTTGCGAGAAATCTATTGGTGGGATGATATGAAGAAGGATATTACAGAGTTTGTAGCCAGGTTCCCAAACTATCAAAAAGTTAAGGTGCAACATCAAAGGCTAGGAGGAGTACTTAAGGATATCAGCATTCCTACTTGGAAGTGGGAAGAGATTAATATGGATTTCATTATAGGCCAACCTCGTACCCACCAACACAACGATTCTATTTGGGTGGTGGGTAGACAGGTTGACCAGGGATGCACATTTTCTATCGGTCAAAACCGCAGATTCAGCGGATGATTATGCCAAATTATATATCGGAGAGTTGGTGCGATTACATGGAGTGCCCTTGTCTATTATCTCAGGTCGAGGTACTCAGTTTACCTCTCAATTTTGGCAGTCTTTTCTAAAAGGGCTTGGGACTCAGGTTAAGCTCAGTACAGCCTTTCATCCGCAAACAGATGGTCAGGTAGCACAGACAATCCAGACTCTCGAGGACATGTTGAGATCATGTGTGATGGATTTCAAGGGTAGTGGGGATGATCATTTTCCCTTGATCGAATTTGCGTATAATAATAACTATCACTCTAGCATCTAGATTGCACCGTTTGAGGCTCTTTATGGGCAGAGATGTAGATCGTTCATATGATGGTTTGAGGTTTTTGAGGCAACTATGATAGGGCCTAATTCGGTTCACGAAGCTATAGTAAAGGTTCAGTTGATAAGGGACAGGCTGAAAATTTCTCAAAGTTGTCAAAAGTCATATGCTGATGTGAGGAGAAGAGATTTGGAGTTTGAGGTAGACAATTGGGTATTTCCAAAGGTGTCTTCCTTGAAGGGAGTCATGCGGTTCGGGATGAAAGGAAAACTCAGTCCTCGCTATGTTGGTCCCTACCGGATTATAAGAAGAGTTGGTAAGGTAGCGTATGAGTTGGACTTGCCCTCAGAGTTATCTTTCGTGCATCCTGTGTTTCATGTGTCGCTTTTGAAGAAATGTTTGGGAGATCTAATTCTACTAGTCCTGGTGGACAACGTCGGTGTAAAAGACATCCTCAGCTATGAAGAAGTTCCTGTGAAAATATTGGACCGTCAAGTTCAGAGGCTAAGGAACAAAGAAGTAGCTTAAGTTAAAGTCTTATGGAGAAATCAGTATGTCGAGGGAGCTACATGGGAAGCCAAAGCGGATATGATGGCTAAATACCCTCATCTATTCCCTACCGGCTCAGTTTCGGTTTGAGGTATCATTTTTTCCCTAATTCTCTAATAAATATCCATGTTTAGTTCATGTGCACAAGTTTTATTTATGTTATGATAGATGTATGTGATGTCTTAATTCTATTCAGCTATGTAGTTCTTTTTAGAGGTAGTCATTCCTTCAGTTTTCAATTTAAATGATTTGTATTTGAATGTTATAATTGCATGTTTCTATTCCTTCTTGTTTTTTACATTCAAGGACGAATGTTCCCAAGGAGGAGATATTGTAATACCCCGGAAGTTCCTAAGATTGGACCCAAGACTTGAAATTAGAAATTTGCAAAAAATCGGGAAAGCTGACACTAGACACAGAACGAATCATTGGGAGGCCCGTTAGGACTGCCCACGAGTTGTTATGTGACTCGTGGGGGAGGTCAGGTTTGAGGCTTGAGGTTTTAGGATAAAGTGTCTCACGTTTAAGACCACGATTCATGGTAAGCCACCACGAGTCGTGGGAAGGGTCATTGCAAGGAAGAAGGAGAATATTGGGGAGTTGGGGCTGTGTACTTCACGAATAGAGACCACAACTCGTGGTCACCCACAATGAGTCGTGAGGTCTCCCNCCCCCGACGTTCAGAGAAGAAGTGTACTTGACGAGCAGCACAACGAGTCGTCTTCTTCAGCAATGAATCGTTCGGTCGTCCTTTGGGACCACCTGACAGATATTCTCTGCATATTAGTGAGGGCCTTTTTGTAATTTCTAAATGTCCTAAAGTCTAAACTATGTTGTTTTAGCTTATCAAAGGTGAGTTTTTAGAGGGATAATTTATTCTAGGTCCTCATTCATGCATGCAAGAATATAGAGAGGTGATCAAAGGGGTGATTTAAGGCTTCTCTCTTCAAATCCTTCCAATTCCGTCTTGGGCATTAAAGGGAGATTATGAATCAGTTGTTTTCCCGGTATGTAAGGCTATCAATGGGTGTATACTTTCACACCCATGCAAATTCTCTAAGATTTCATTAAAATCCTATCAAGAATTTATGGGGTTTTGAAGTAGATTTATCTAAAATCAATGATTTTTAATGGGTTTTGTGATTTTCGAACCTTATCGCATTCTATGTGGTTTTGATCAGATTTTGTAAATTAATTTATTTAATATGTTATCAATTATTGAATTGCTTGGAAATTAGGCCTAATTATACATGACCCATGATGAATCGATTTATGATCTACTTTTCCAGTAATGATATTTACAAGCCCATCATGAATTATGATTTAAATTATGGATCTAATCAGTTACAAGCCCAACATGATTTTTTTTTGAATTTCAATTTATATGCATGATCTACGAGTATGTATGAACTTTATGATTTTGAATTATGTTTTGGCCAACTCACAGGCCTTATTTCATGGCTAGTTCATGTATGTACAAGAATTTTTATGATAACCATGATTTTACTAGCCCATAAATTCATGCTTGTTATACTATGAGCACTATTTATATGTTTTGGCAGATGTATCGAACACCGAGTAGGTTCGGGGCTCAGGTTAAGCCCTGAATCTCATAAACTACGTGCTACCATAGGTATGTTGGGACCTCCTTCATGAGTTTCCTCATCCCAATTGTCCCTTTCATGGTGATATCATGCCTTTCATGGTTCTACCCTTGGCAAGGTACGAACTGCCTCCCGACTAGGTTTACAAGTTGGACTTCATGTGTGCTCATATGGGGTTTGTCGGATAAGAGAATTTCCCACTATTCCTTATGATTTATGAATGTTTATGATTATGTATTTTGGCTCAAGTCATGTTAAGTAAATATTTTCTCCTATAATCATGAATACGTTTGTATTATGAATATTTTGAAAAACTTGAGCTTTATGTTATGATAC